>JABUQX010014010.1:5000-80000 GCA_015478945.1 Trachelipus rathkii
TTAATATATATATTATATATATATATATATATACTATAGTATATTATTGTATAAGGAAGGGGTGTGAAAGTGATAAGTTTGATAACTAGGTGTATATATTATTATAATTAATATTATATACATATATATGAAGCTGACTTTAGTATATATATAAATAATAATATGTTATAGTATATATATATATTACTATATCAAAGTCTCCCAGTAATATTAAACAGTTAATCTTTTTCACACTTTTCTTTTCCCCTTTTTACGAGTGTCTTTCTTCGCCTTTTTTCTGTTTAATTCTTTGAATGAAAATATATATTCGAAGTGCCGCGAAGAAAAGAGGAAGTTTATTAAACAATGATACTCTCAAGTTGAAAGTAAAATGATGAATGACGGAAAAAGATGGACGTAGGAAAAAGAAATTTCGCTCAGAAAATTTAACGACGATGTGTTAAAGAGGAGTTCTATATACATCGTGTTGTGGGAATAAGATGAATAGATTATCTAATAGTTTAGGAGCGATGTATGTCCTTGTGATTGATGATGCATGTGGAGTTGTACGTATGTGAGAGCTAGTTTAGAGCTATGGCTAGATACTAGTAGGATGGTGGAGGAGATGCCATTGTACGGGACGTAAGAGCAGCTACTATAGTGCGGAGATAGAGTAGCTAGACGATGTATCACGATGCGAGTCGGATTATCGTATCTCGGTGATGATCGAGTAGCATGATTGTATGTGCGAGCGAAGTATAGTATTAGTGTAGGTGATCATAAGGTGTGATAGTAGAGATGAGTGTCATAGAGGATATGAGAGTTAGAGTGTAAGGAGTGGTGGTTATCGTAGTAGTCTAGCACTGGAGTCGACGTGCACGGGTCGAAATATAGCGAGAGATTATCAGTGAGTATGAATGAGAGGAGGTATGTGCAGTTATAACGTATATTATGGTTATGAGAACTCGGAAGTGACTAGGTCTTAACTGTAGTCGGCTTAGGTGCGATAAGAGAGGAGATTTAATGGTACATATGGGGCTGATAGGTAGAGATTGTTCAGTGTACTTAGCGGTGATTGCGATTAGACCGGTAGAGATGCATGCGCTGATTAGAATAGAGCGTGAGAGCGATGGAATCTATGTGAGCGCAGCCTCGATAGCTGATATGATACGGGAGTATGTAATATCGATGACTTGAGAATGAGAAGATGAGCGCTGCGAGATTTAGATGGCGGAGATCTGGAGCTATTACGGAGATCTTATTATGGTTAGGCGTAGGTATGTGTGAGAGCAATATGATACAGTATATATATAGTATATTATATAAATAATATATATATATACTATATATATATATATAATATATATTAATATATAATATATATTATATATAATGATTTCAATATATTTCTATATATATATATATATATATATATATATATATATATATATTATAGGGTGGGTCTCCCAGAATGAAACGGCGCCACTTCATATACGGGTACATTAATTGAAAATAGGAGGATAATACCCTACAGGTGCATGTTCGGTAGCGCTTCGTTACGGAGCTATTAGCGATGAAGCCATCTAAGAAACTGGAAATACGGTATGAAACATAGGATTCCCAATGAAACAAAACGATTGGATATCTGTATTCAGGACTTTGTAATACAACAAGTACAGGTTACAATAGGTGTTCAAAGTGGACTCCCCCCCCCCCCAGTCCTGATTGCATGCGGCACCTCCGTAAAGCGACAACTTGTTGCCGATGCAATTCATCTGTTTGTAATGTCTGCACAAGCTTGCCTGATTCTTTCCTGCAGTTCCCGAACGCCATTTAGTGATGTCTTTCTTTCTTTCTGTCATTGTTTAGGTGTTGAGATTCAATATCAATTGAATTGATGATTCAATCAAGATTCAACAGTTACAGTAGAGTCGGTTTTTGATAAGCTATAGTATTCAGATGTAGGGATGTGATATGATCGCAGTATATGTAGTAGGTCATAGTTATGTATCGTTATAATATTATATTATTATAATGTAGTCGTAGCTGTGCTGTATAGGCTACATCAGCGTATCTGAGAGGGAGTCGGTGAGGTGAAATATATGTGGTAAGAAGTAGAGCGAGGAGACTAGATTTGTGATGGATGTATCATATGTGAGATATAGAGTAGAGTATTGCGAGGGTGTGCGATATTATGAGCGCGATTTAAAGCAAGTAAGGTGGTGTATGGTATGATAGCTTAGGGATAGTAGTGTGTGCATTCTATGATGCTCAAAAAAATTTTTTAAAACAAAAAAAAAATTTAAAAAATTTTTTTTTATTTGTTTTTGTTTTTCCTCATATGGCTGTGGAGATTTAATTAGTTCAATACATTTGATGATTTAATGAAAATTCAACAATTCTAGTTGGAGAGTTTGTTTTTTTTTCTTATTTCATCATATGGCAGTAGAGATTTAATATCAATTGAATTAATGATTCGATCAAATTCAACAATTAGGAGAATACAGTTAAATTTTTTTCCTTTTTTCAAATGGCTTTAGAGCTTCATATCAATTTTCATGATGTTCATGATTTCATCACAGCTTTTTTGCATGTTTCGATTAATTTTCGTATTAAAAAACTTGCATTCAAGATCAAAGAGTCTTTTGCATGCAAAGTCTTTAAATCATTTATAGCACATGGTTCAATCTCTTGGGTGTAACTTTGATAACATTCAACTTCTGCTGTTGAAGATTGTCTTGGTTTGATAATAAATAGTGATATTTGGTAAGGTATCCGCACATTTGCGTTCATTTCACTCAGATGTGGATCTATAAAAAATTTTTAATACCCCCTAATGTAAATGGGGATACTGTCGATGTACTTATAAAGAGACATAAAATATATATATATAAAGTATATATATATATATTATATTACTTAATATATATATATATATAATTATTACTATATAGTATGTAAGATATTGCTTTCCTCCAAAGAGTATAGCATCGGTTGGTAGTTATAATAATATAGTATAATATGAATATATATGGAGATGTATATAGAAGAGAGCGAGAGTTGAGGGCGATAAGAGAGTTGATTTATGCTGTAGTACGTAGAGTGATGAGAGAGGGAGGGAGGAGGCTGTAGATATGATGTTCGTGTGGGAGCTCTAGATGAATATGAAGTAAGTATAAGATCGATAGTAGGATGTAGGCATCGGAGTTACAGGCGGATAGGTTATAAAAAATTGATTAATAAGTGAGAGAAGAGGACAGCGAACTAGCGATTGATTTCATGTAAATTGGATGTGAATACTATTAGCAAGGATATATATATATATAATATATATATTATATTATTATTACGGCAAGATGAAGATAGTAGACGGATGTGACGCGTATATTGTGTGCGTTGCGCTGTGTTCGATATATGTAGATATGAGTATACGGTGTAAGATAGTGTAGAATGGTGTGATAAGATATATATATATATGATATATAGTATATATTATAATATAATATATGCTATATATATATATATATATATATATATATATATATATTAATTGTAAAGTCGAGGGTTCTTGTCAACTAACAAATGTTTTGCCGTACATCGTCGAGTTGTTAACATACGTAAATTCTGTGAAGATTTGCAATGGCTATTAAAGTTAGAAGTCCTTAAGTTTACGAATGGAAGTGTATCTTGTATCTACCTACATCGAAGAAAGATATTGAACTTATCAAGCATTTGATAACCGTAAAATGGACAACAGTGTGGGGCCACAGCTGTGGAATTGCTCATCATAGGTCAAGAGTTTCGAGAGTACAATTGGAGAGTCGGTGTTTCGACAGTTGAGTAACTCGTCACCAGTGCTTGTTCCTTCGTTCGCGACAAAACAGGAAGGTTCTGGCAAGACGATTCTTCACCGAGGTAATTCATTCGGACAAGGTCTCATCAGGAATCGGTTTGCATCTTGCCGCAAGGTTCAAGTGTTCAGATATCCTCTTTAAAGCAATCGTTGGATCCAAACATTGTTTAACTGAGGCAGACGATTGTGTGATGTCCGACTAAGAAGCGGTGCTTGCCGGAAGTGTTGTCATCGGCGAAATAAGACGTTCACAACATCTCACTTGGTGTATAGTAAGAAAGTAAAAAGCGTGAGCTAATCGGAGGTCCATTAATGAGAAGTAAGCTATATTAATTGTAAATATTTTCTATAAACTATAGTATTAGTATTAGGTTAAAATTTTTCAGTTAAGAAACGATACCATTGGTTACATTGTTTGTAAGAATATATATATATATATATATATATATATATATATATATATATATATATATATAGTTTACCTTAATATAATATATATATATATATATTATATATACTATTAGATTTATATATATTATATATACTGTATGTTTATAAACTTCCTCCGCTGTTGTTTACCTTTGAAGATAGACCTATCAAGAAAGAGTCTTAGAGTTGTCGGCATCAGTTTAAGTGGCCCGGTAACAAAATATATATATATATATATTATATATATATATATAATAGAATATTTAAATTTTAATAAATAATAAAAAAATATATTATTTTCTTTAAATAAAAAATTATATATATATAATAATAATTTATATATGTATATATATATATTTTTATATATATTTATATGATATTATATATATAATATAGTATATAGTATATATTATACTATAGTCTATATATATATATATATAATATATAATATATATATATATATATCAGGGCGAATCCTTATTGCTTGCTTAGAATTGATAAAAGATGTGTCTGGGGGTGGAGGGGGGAGCGTAGTGTATATGTTATACTAGTACATGGCTATTGTAGTTTTTTTTATTACTTGGTGCAGGGAGTGGTCGTTTGAGAGTGTCTAGCTGAAAAATTGGCAGCCAGTCATGTCAAGATGGACCTTTATTGGAAGGATTTTTTTTTCTGTTAGTAAGAGAAGAGACTGCCTGTTATTACTCTTAAAGCTCTGTTTTTTTTTTCGATTTCCAGTTTTTTGTATGCTTGTCTTTGATATTGTGGGAGCAAAAGAGGGCGATGCATAGTTTAAGCTGGAACGGAGATGTTATTGTAAAGGACTCTTTTTGTTAGTCAAAAATTTGTTCCTGTTAGAGCTTTCATCACATTCAGTTTATGTGTAGCTTTGGAGGAGATGTTATTTATGTGGTGGGTGAATGACGTGTGTGTATCGAAAGTCAGGCCGAGGATGGTAGGTTGCTTGTTAAGAGTTAGTCTGTTGTTTGGGGGGGAATAATTGAATGGATGTTGGCCTTTTTTTTTGTCAGATGTTAGTAGTGTGATAGAAAATATTTTGGAGGAGGTTGTCATTCTGAATGTAGTCAGCCATTGTTCCAGTCTTCTTATTATAGTGGTGTAGTTCTTGTCTTGTTGTATTTATGAAGGAACTATGAGCTCTGATTGTGATATCGTTTGCGTAACTACTGACTTTTATAGAGTGGGAAGTGTGTTTTGGTATGTCTTGCATAAAAAGATTAAATAGTGTTGGTGATAGTATGGCACCCTAGGGTATTACATTAAATAATTTGTATGTTCGAGAGGTGTGGCGTCCTTTGTATGACACTGGCTGTACCAGACAAAATATTTTCTACTATTTTCTTGTCATTGATGCTAATTCGAGTGTTTAGTACTTTGTATATTAACAGGTGACGTGGGACTTGTATCAAATGCCTTGTTTATGTATATTGCTACTATAGGAGAGTGCGGGAGTGTGGTAGGTTTTGATTGAAACCGGTGAGGATGTTCTGTGGCACATCGGTTAGGAGTTTGGTGGTGGAGTGATTTGTTATATATATAATATATATATATATATATATATATATATATATATATATATATATATATATATATATATATATAAATTATATATTATATTTATATAATATATATATATATATATATATACCTCCTACACTTATTATCAGATCATTCTGAGAATTTTCCAACTAATTATTTGTAGATCAAAGAAATGAAAGTTTCCTTTTAAAGATGACGTTCGAGCCAATCTCTATTTTTATATAAAAAAATAATTTTCTTCATTCTCAAGTATAATATTAAGCTGCTTTAAATACTTAAAATAAGTATTTGAGAGGAGAAAAGGAAGCTGAGTTATATAAATTGACGTGCAACAAATGGAGATATACTTGATTTTTAATGGCTGTTAGAAGAAATTTTCGTTTTATTTATTTATTTTTATTTAATTTTTTTTTATTTTTTATTTTATTAATACGTTTTGTTTATGCATAAGTCGATATACTATAATAGTTTAAAGATGATAGATTGATCATTTGATGAATGACAGATAGATAAATAGAAAGGGATAGAAAAGGAAAGATAGTAGGATAGATAGATAGTAGATAGATATATAGATATATAGATGGATAGATAGATAGGATATAAAATGAAAACAAACGAGAAAGAGAGAGAGAAAAAAAGAGATTGTCGTAAAAATTTTTTAATAGCTCTCTTAAATAACTGAGATGGAATTGATTGCTAGGAGACTTAAAATTTCGTTCTCTTAAACTTGATAGAAAAGAAATCATCATAAGAACCCCAAGCAATGAAAAAGGAAGAAAACAAATGCTTCTATATTTTTATGAGTACCGTGACCAATAAAACACACACACACACGACGCACACACACACACACATATGACACACAACACCACACACGCACCACACACAAACACATATTATATATTATAGGTTATATAATATAAGTTATATATATATATCTATAGTATTAATAATATTATATATATATTATAATATATATATAATTAGTATATATATAAATATATATATAATATATATTATTATATTATTATTATTAATATATATATATTATAGTAATATGATTTAATATAGTATATATATATATATACTGTATATATATATACTATATATAATAATATATATATATATATAATATATTATATATATATATTATATATAAATTATTATCTAATTAAAATTTTAAAAAAATGGGTTTTTTTTTTATATATATAATATATATATATATATATATAATATATATCATAAATCTATATTATATATATATATTTATATATAATATATTATATATGTCATATATATATATTATATTATCTATATATTAATTATATATATATATATATAATATGATATATACTTATATATATTATTATATTATTTATATAATCATATATATATCATGATATATAATAATAGTAAATCTTTTACTGTATTATATATATATATATATATTTACATATGATATATATAGTATATACTTATGTTATATATATAATAATATATATATATATATTATAATATATATATATATAATATATATATATATATATATATTAAGTATATATATATATATATATATTATATACTATATATAAATATATATTGAATTTCGTGTACTTATATAGATAAAGAAGAATTGATCTATAGACATTACGTACGTATAAATTATTATTATATATTATCTATATATATATATATTATATATATATAATATATATATATATAATCTATATATATATATATATAGGTATACTATATATATATATATATAGGTTATAACTATATAATAATAATGAATAATAATAATAATAATAATAATAAATAATAAATATATAATATAATATAATAATAATAATAATAATGAATAATAATAATAATAATAATATAATAATAATAGGATAATAATAATAATAATAATACTAATAATAATTTGCTAGCTCTTAAATTTTAAAATTGTAGGCAGCAAAAATTGCACTCATATCCTACTATTAGATGATATTATATAATATATAATAATATAATAGTATATATATATATATATATATATATATAATATATATATATATAATTATAGATATATATGATATATATAATATTATATATATAAATAAATATTATGTCCTAGATGTCTATTTAAAAAAAAAACAAAAAAAAAACAATTGTTCACTTAATTATTTTTAATTCATAGAAAAATTAATTAAATTTGAATATTTATTTTTAATTTATTTAAAATTATAGCACATTTTTAGTAAATTCATATATTTGCTTGACATTACTTTCCTTTGATTTCTTTCAAAGTGCCAAAGATAAAATTCTTCACAGTCGGACGCACAATAAGACGCTGAGAAGGTAAAATAGGCCAAAAGCTTTCCTTGTGAGTTGATTTAACATACGATATGTGTTTTATTTTTCTAAACGAAATTTGAAAATTTTAAGTAAAATATTTTTAAAGAATTTGTTTTAATAATTTCTATATTAAGCGAAAAAGTAATGGATATAGGAGAGGAAGCTAATTTTTATTGATGTATTTAAAAAAAATTATTAATTCAGTGGGAAAAGGATGCTTTTAAGAATTTTGTCATTTACTTATGAAATGAATCAGATTTATTGGCTCTCTTTTGCCTCATCTCTCTCCTCTCTGATTCTTCTCTCTTCATCCTCTCTCTCTCTCTCTCTCTCGTCTCTCTCTCTCTCTTCTTCTCTCTCCGCTCTCTCTCTCTCTCTCTCTTCTCTCTGTCTCTCTCTCGAGCGCGTACACACCAATACACACACACACACTACACACCACACACCACACACCACAACTGCAACTGACCAACGAATGGCAAACAATACATCGTATTCAAAACTATTTATGTGATTACAATCAAATAAAAATTAATAAAATAGAATGAATAATTGTAATAATTAATGTAATTGTTTAAAAATTGAATTATTTCAGTTTTTGAAATTATCATTTATTTACTAGGGAAACGTTAAGACATTAAGACATTAAGAATATAGAGACAGTAAGAAGCCACATGGGCCTGTCGAGACTGTTCCCAGTTCACGCCCTAACCAACAAGCTCATACAAATTACGTCCAATCTAAGTTATGTCAATTTCTGTAACTAAAATATATCCCAATTTCAAATCAAACGATTCGGAATAAGTATATGATACCAACATCCACATGCTTAGCACCAATTTGGCTTAGTCATTAAATAATGATATAAATTATATCTCAAACCATCACATGCATTAATAACTAAGTTATTGGTCATGCATGCAGTCTACATTATTACTACTGTAACTAAAAACCTTGCAATTTGGCTTTGTCCTAAATATATGTTTTTAATGACGTAGATCTCTAATTTTAGGGTTTCAAGACCCTCAAATGAGCCTGAATAACCCCTGGAGTGGGGTCCCAACTGAAAAGCACAGAGTGCATGGCAGAGAAGACGAAGGAAGATGAATGGAATTCTGATTCCGCTGGGTTCATAAGAACATAAGATACGATAAGAATATAGGGACGTAGGAAGCCACATGGCTATCGAGACTGTCGCAGTCACTCCACGCTAACCAAACTGCCTCATGCAAATCCACAAGCATCGCTAGGCTTGTCAAGATTCCTTGTAACAAAATCCCCAATTTGGCTTCCCTTGCTTCCATGGACGCACGCTTTGATTTATATATAATATATATATATATATATATAATAATATATATATAGTATATATATCTATATATATATATATATATATATATATATATATATATATATATATATATATTCATTAGTGATATTTAATTTGATTTTTATTGTGTATTAGGTCTGTGTTATATTTGTGTGCTGTTTATAAATGAACTCTAAGTATAATAATATTTATTTATATATTTATTTATATATTCGATTAGCATATCATATTTGATTTGATTTGATTTTTAATTTTTAGATTTCATTTGATTTTAATAAATAGAAGCAAATAATAATAGATATTTATAACTGTCAAAAGAATCTTATTAACGAATTAATTGGATTACTGATTTCAAACAGATTTGGAAATGGAAGTAAGTGCTTGTTTTGTTACTGATGGCTGCGTGGGTGATCACAAATTATTTCTTTTAAAACAAAAAGGAAAATAATAGAGCAAATTATAATGAAAAAGATAGAGATTTTTTTTTTTAACTGAAATTTTCTTCTGTTTATTTATTTATTTCATAGTGCAAATTATAATAGAAAAGAAAAATGTTTCTTTTACTGAAATTGGCTTCTGGTTATTTATTTATTTCATAATGAATATTATAATGAAAAAGATATATATTATGTATTTAATTTTTTTTACTGAATTTAGTTATTTTTTAACATTTAAATTGGCTTCAAAAAATCATTCATTATCTCTACGCTGGAAACTGCAATATTAGTCGAAAAATGTGCATCATCTCCAAGTACCATGCTGTGCGGAGTTATATTAATAAATGTAACCAGATAGAAGTATTTTTCTATGTTTATATTATATTAAATTATATATATTTATAATATATTAAACTGAAATTAGTTTACGAGGTACTTTATTTTCATACTGACAACTTTATAAGCATTATACGTATATATGCACAAGTAATATTAATTTTTTATATTCATTTTTATTTTATATTAACTGAATTGGTTGTCTAGGTATGTCAGATATAGTACAATAAGAGTAATTTTGGATTACCGTTTGCTGAAGTTTTAAATATATTATAATATATCATAATAAATATGAAATAAAATAAATAAACAATATAAGATATCATATTATTTATATAATAACATAACATATATTATTAGACACAATTCTAATTGAAATATATATCTGTATAATATAGGTTACATTCATACTCTTCCATAAATTATTATTTTATGTAAGACCATATATTATAAGCACTAAAAGCATAATCACAGAAAGCTCTTATATTGTCAGTAATAAGTTGTATAGACTATTTTTTTATTGACTTTCATAATCTATAATTGTTCATATATAGCACTATGATAATATATATAAATATATACACAGATAATAATTTCTAGTATATAAAATAATTAATGCTACTATATGATTTCGTTTATTAGATTAATATATTATTATATATGCTCTTTAAATTTATAATATATACTAAAATATTTATATATATATACCGTTTATATAGTATGGTATATATTATAGAAAGAAAATATTTGTTGATCACCTATCATACGTATATGTTATACTAAGTAATTTAATGTATATATAATATAATACTAGCCTATACTATACTATAATATATATATATCTAATATATATATAATATAGTAGTGTATTGATAGGATGGAATATGGCAATATATATATATATTATATATATTATTATATTACTACTAATAGTAGTATATTAGTAGTAGTAGGACTGTATATATTTACATATATAATATATTGTAAATTATTATATATATCTTAATTATAGTATAATACTACTATATAATGGACATAATCATATTCCATATTTAATACTATATATAGTTAATAAGTATGTATATTTTTTCTAATATATATACTTATTACTATTATTATATATAGTACTATCTATATTTATATATATATAAATATACAATATGAATACTAAATTTTAAATATTTAGTATAATAAAAATAATAGATATAATATCAGAATTGTATATTATAGTAAATAAATTATATATATTTATAAAGGTCAATATCTCTATTACTTTAGATATGATTTACTATATTATATATATATATAATATATTACAATATATTATATAATAATACAGCACAAAATAATATCTAATAACTTGCTATATACCTTTATCACTTTTATCTAGTGTATAGTATTTTTTTTCTTGTATATTTTCTCTAAAATGATAATATTTTATATAAATTAATATGAGAAATTTGATGTATAGTATTTAACATATTATTTATAAGATAAATATTTCTTCCTATTTGAATGGTTTCATATATAAATAATGACTGTTATTTACATAATGTTAGATTTAGGTACTTTTTCATAAACTATAAATAATAATAATATAATTAATACTTTAAATAATAATAATAATATATAATAATAATTAATGTAATAATAATTAATAATATATATAATAATAGAGGTAGTTAATCGAGATTTACTACTAATGGAAGAATACTGTTGTGATATGAAACAATTATGATATGGATAATTAAAGTAATCTGAGCGTATTAGCTATATATATTTTGAATTTAGAAAAATATTAAGGACTGGTGCTGTGTTTTGGGTTGCTGGCGTTCTGTGTTATGTCTTCTCTGTTCTATGTTCTATGACAGAGATTTAAAGAATCCTTTCTCCTTTGTCTTACTCTGCATGCCTTGTCTTTCTAGTTGGACCATCAGAGACCAGGGGTTTAGTGAATATATAATGGAGGTAGTATATTAGTACGCAACTCTTGAATTACTGCACAACTAGTAATAAAGTAAAGTGACTAATAGTAATATTAATAATACGATAATAATTAATAATAATAATAATAGCAATAAAAATTTGGTTGTTTAGTAGGTTTAATTTATTTAACAACGTAGAGTCCATACTAGGTTAAGTTATAGCTGCAGTGCATGACGCATAACTATAGTTCAATTATGTCAAGTTGGAGAATTGGATATTGGTATAACATATAATAATATAATATAAATATTAATTAAAGATTTAGTATAACTAAAGCCATAATATTAGGCATAATAGTCATGTAGATGGTTATATGGGAGTATACTAATAATATATAATAATAATTTAATGTATATATTTGACTAAGCCAAAATTGGTAGGTTATTGTAGATTTTACTACATTATTTTTAAGTAACAAGAACTATTAGGAAGTTGATATTAGAAATAATAATTAATAAGTGAAATAATTATATATGTCAAATTAGATGACGTATATAAAAAATAATTATTAATTATTATTTCTTGACTGGGACAGTCTAAGTAGTCAGGTAATCCATTCATAATACTAGAATTTGAGGCACTAACTTAATAATAATACAGTCTCTATATTACATAATTAATAAAGGAGAATAGCTGCAGATTCGAACTGATCACTACATATGCTTGACTTATTCCTAATTGCCATCTGTTTAATATTTTTGATTTTGTAAGTTATGTGTTTGGCTTGAAATTAATATATATTTTACGGCTATATCCATGCAGACATATGAGTTATGCTATTACAGAGTTAAATGATGTGAAGACCGAAGTAGTAATATGATGAGAGAAGAAGAAGAAGATGAAGAAGATAGAAGAAGATATAGATGAGTCAAGATGCTAATTGGATAGTATGGTAGGTAATATTATAACTGAGTTATTAGACTGAAGTATAAATGGTAAGTAAGATAGAATGAGAAGATAGATGATAGAAGAAAGACGCGATAGTGAAGAAGAAAAGATGTAGAAAACGTTATGAAGAAGAAGGCAGTATAGAAAGTGAAGAATAGAAAAAAAGAATACTAAAAGAAAAACACACACAAAAAAAAGAAAGAAAAAGAAAAGAAAAATAAATAAAATAAATACATAAAACTTATGTCTCTCTAGCAGTAGGATTAAAAGAAGTAAACATTAATTCGTCTTTCTGCTCTAACAAAACAAACACTTCGATAGCGGTAGCCACTTTCAGAATCCTGAAGATAAGTTGAAAGAAAAAAAACTCTCGAGAATTTAGTCATCTGGTTTGAGAGAGAACTTAATTTAATTACTCTATATTTTTTGTTTCTCCATTTTCTATTCGATATTCTTCCTTTTCCTAATGTTTTTTTTTTTTTTTTTGGAGAAACTTAGCTTCATGTTTTTTAATCTCTTTTGCAGCGCCGAAACTTTATGACTCATTGTATGTTTTCTCTTCAGCTGTGTGAGTTGTTACATTTTTTTTCAGTTTGTTCGGTAATGCAAAAAAAAAAGTTTGTTATTTTTTTTTTTTTTTTTTATCGTGGATTTCAGTTTTCTTTCTGATGTTTCTTTCATACGGTTGATGTTAAAACGTTGGTTTCAAGGCTGTTATTATATATAATAATTATATATATATATGTTAGTTTGTGTATAGTACTAGTATAATAGAAATATTCTAAGTGAATAAATCTAGTTTACATTTTATATATATATATAGTGGTATATAGTTAATATAGTAGTAAAGAGATGAAGTAATATAGGTTATAATAGGAGATATATATAGAAATAGGTAGGGTATAGTATATAAGTATATATATATAGTAAGAGGTAATAGAGTGATAGAGGACGAGAGTAAGATGTATGAGGTTATAAGCATAAGTAATAGTAGATATGTACGTAATATACGAAGTAATAGTATATATAATATATATGTGTATAATACTTGATAGCTACGTATTAATATAGAATAGAAAGTATTAATATATAGTATATATAATAATATGTATATATAGTATATAATATTAAATTATATAAATAATATATTAAAGATATATATATAGTAAACTGACTGTGTTAATATATAGTAGTATAAGTAAATAAGTATATATAATATATATATATTAATGAGTTAGTAGAGTAAAGAGGCTTATAATTGATGTTAAATATAATAGTATATGAGTATCCTTAATATATATATTTTATATATAATTAAATTATGTATAATATATAATATATATATAATATAATATATATATATATATATATATATATTATATATATATTATTATATATATATATATATATACTAACATCATGTATAGTATATTATATATATAAATAATAATAATTACATATATATATATATATATAATGAGCTTATATATATATATATAATTATAAGTATATATGTATGATATATCATACTATAAGTAGCTACTAATATACTGAATGTCGTCTGCATTTAACGCACCTCAAGATATATGCTGGCGAAGGAAGGGTTAGAGAAGGTGTGAAGACGCGAAGACAATTTATTGAAACAATGACAGAACATGGATAGATTTCCTCCAAGAAGGCCACTGCGTCAAGTTTTGATAGAGTGTTCCAGGCTCAGTGAGAGTGAACGTCAAAAGTGTGTTCTAGCTTTTAAGAAAATGGTCCTCGGCAGGAATGTAGAGTAAGGTTCTGAAGGGCGGCGAGAGAACTCAGTGTAGTGTGGTCTGCAAACTCCATTTGTCTGTAACGAACTACGCGTGACGATCTCTCTGGTGCGGGTTGTAAGGTCTGATTGGCGTCAATTTATCCAGCATCGTAAACTAATTCTTAGCTCAAACACCTATCTATTCTGGTTCATGATGTATGATTTGATATGAAATCTGTCCTGATATGCGTTCTTCGTAGAGTGGATGTAGAATATATAGACAGTGACTATGATCTCATAGTTCGTGCCATCGCTCTGTCAAATGTTCTCGAGGGCCGGTTGGAGGGTTTGCACGCTAGTGCAAGATCAAGACGGTTTTTCTTAGTACCTCCCCACTAGAATGTTTTGATCTAGGTTATCGTTAGTGTCGTCAGGGCGGTCCTTGAGCTAATGTTGAGCTGGTCACTGACACGCAGTAATTTGAACCGTCTAAGGTAGTCGTTTCACACATTGGCTTTGTGTGGTCTTGCGTTGTCAGGCATTAGGAAGAAAGAGTCACCGATGTAAGGGGCATATGGCACGCCATATGGTTCGAGGATGTCTGTGATATACCTTATAGCTGCAAGAGTGCCTTCCATAGCGAGATTGCGGTGCAAACTCGTAGCCGATAAGAGTACGCTCCCGAACCTACGAGCACTCCAAACGTGAGACACTGCAGCACATTGTTATTTTGGGCGACGCATCGTCGGTGCGTCTCGGTATATTTTCCTAGCACGCTGTCCGAGGCGTATAAAGACACTCTGATTCGTCCCCTTAACAGACTTCTTTGCGCCAATCGTCGACGCTAATGGGTGTGTTCTGGCGGGCAAATGCCAGTGCCACTTCAAATGTGCCGTAGGTGTGCTGTGGACTATGGCAGGCCTGCAGGGCGGTAATTTTGGGTTCAGCACGGCGTCGACGCACTGTAATTGGTCCTCACCTGGTGCCGTGGTACCTCTGCAGCTTGTATTATCTGCATTGATGTGTGTCGTTTGTGTGGCGTCTCGTACGTGCCACGCAGACTTATAACTCGTTCTTTTTACGGTGTGTGACCTGGGCTACTTGCCTCCTCGCCGGCGATCATATGTAGTGGGGTTCTGGTACCCATGGTTGGGGCACGCCGTAGCAATGTTGTGTCCGCTACTCGGACCGGGTCAAGTGTCGCGGTATCATGTCCTTCAGACGGGGGTGTTGTATCTGCCGCACTGATGTTTGACAGTTGACGCACTATAACTTACATGTTTAATCGCGGTGATGTCGCAATCTGCAACGCTACATTTTTCTGCAGGGGGGTTACTATAGTTTAAGCCACATGTTACTAAAGAATGTTGTGTAGGACTATCATTTTGATGTTTTGGGTGTGTGGTTTCATGGTGTAGGGGCCTCCGTTCCTAGACGAATGGACATATTTAAATTAGAAGGTGGTTTATTTTCATAGAAAGGTTTGGCAATTATTTATATTTCTAGTATATGATATATTTTATATGAATTAATATATATAATTTTATATGTAATAGTTGAAGTTAAATATAATACTATATAATTATGGTAATTATTATATTATATATATTATTATTAAATATATTAGTCTTACTCGCATTCCTTAAGTGGAGTGTTTGTCAAACGGCTGTAGCTATATAGCCTAGGGAGCAGAGTATTCGAATATTTTTTGCTAACGAAGTGGATAATATCAGCAGATTCTTGTAAATTGATAGCAACTTTCGCCAGGTTAACAAATAAGAGTTTGATATATATATATATATATAATATATATAATAGATAATACATTTATATATAATATATATATAGTATATATTATGACTGTAAATTATAATATATTACTATAATATTTACTAATTGATATATTTATATATATAAATATTATATATATTTATATAATATATAGCTACTTATATATATATAATATCGTATATTCTATATAGATATATATACTATATATACTATAATAATATATATATCTATATACTATATAATGGATGGGAGGGAGAGGTAATGGGTGAGATTTAAGTAAGCGAGATGATATATATTATATATAATATATATATATTTTAATAATATATATATAATATTATATTATTATACTATTTATATATATAAATTATATATTATAGTTATATATATATAATATTAAATATTATCTATCACTTCAGATATTATATATATATTATATAATATATATTTATATATATCTCTATATTATTATATACTTATCAGAGTATATATATATATATCACTCGTGCTACTCTTACTTAGCACGAGTTATTATTATATAAACGAACGATCTTCAAATTTCGTAAAGTTATGGTAAAATTCTTATTTTTTTGTGAACTTAGTATGCTGAAAGAAAATATTCATATAAATGAAAAGATTCATTCATATTTAAACTCCAAAGTGTAAGAATCATCGCATTGAATAATGTTGTTTTAATAATTATAATGGTAACGGGCTCGTGAACAACAAAAAAAGAAAGAAAATTAAGAGCATAAATTCCTTCTTTGGTAGTTGTATTTTTTAAAAAGATATTTTCGTTTAAGGTCTAAAAATCTAATAAAACACGTTTTTTTATAAAAAATTAAAATAACATTTTACTTTATATCATGACTTTCTACCCAACAGAGTAGGAAAAAATAGAAATTCTAATATTCCACATTTTGAAAGCAACATATATGGTACCTAATAACATGATCTTAAATGCCTAAGAATAACTGTAAAAGTATGGATAACTCAAATATCTCATATAAATAATTATAATGTATTAATTATATTTAAATATTTATATATATAATATTATATAAATGAGTATTAATTATATATATAGTATATTATATATTTATATATATATTTATATGAGTTATGAGATTTTAATAATATATAGTATATTTATTTGTCCTTTTACATATTCATTATAATAATATAAATTATATATATAATATTATATTATATATATTTATATATATATTGTATATTTATATATATATATAATATATATATATATATTAAATAATTTAGATGAGCTGAGAGAAGCAGAAGTAGTCAGATGAGAGAGATAGATGTAGAGTATGAAGAGAGAGAGAGAGAGAAAAGCTTCTGGAGTATATAATGCCTGCTGAGTCGCCGTTGTTATAATATTTATATATTTTTATATATATTATATATTTAATTATATAATATTACCTACTATATATATATTATATTATATAGTACATTATATTATACAAACTTATAGAGTACTTATATATATTGATATATAATATTATTTATCAATATAAGTTTGTTTTAAATATAATAATATATATATATATCACTTATTATAATATACTATATATATACTATAGTATATTATACACTATATAATATATATAATATATATTATATTATATCTAATAATAATATTATATTACTTATTATATATCTATATAGTATATTTATATATATATTTATTATATATTATTATTTACTATTACTATTATTATTATACTATCTGTGAGGTAATTCCCTTCGCTTCCTTAATCTTTCTAAGAAATTTCTTCTGTATTCTGTATCTAAAAGATTTAAGAGGGGAATAATCTTTCTAACACAATTTTTCATCTTTTCAAAACAAATCTTCGCATGTGCCGACTTACCATGCGTTTTCAATTTTATTAAAATTAGATTGGTCTTCTATCCCTGTTCTAGCACACTCTTTAGCAACTTTTTATTATCTATTTAAAAAATCTCTTACACACACATACTCAATCTAAAAGAAATTCAATTGTCTGTCTTGTATACTTTATTTTTCTAACAATTTCTCTGTACTCTGTTTTCCTTTTAATTCTTCTATGTCCACATCTTCCATAATATCAAAAGCTTTCTTATTTATTTTCAATCTTGTGTCCAGTCTTGGAAGCTCAAAATTTTTTCCTTCCAGTTTTAACCAATCTTCAACTTGTCTTCCTCACCGCTCGAAATCATCATCTGCACTGAATTTTAGACATTCTCACAAGTCTGAATTTCCTTCTGTTTGACCTAGCCATATAAGATCAATCCTTTTTGTATTTTGTAAATTGCTACTACTGAATAAACACTTGCAGAAGAGGACACATTTCTTATGATTACCTTATATTTCCTTGAAGACACTTCCTAGTTGTTTGTACAATGTATGAAAGTGTAATCGTTTATGATTGTGAAATTTTTACTTTCTCTTCTTGGATCTTCAATTGGGAGTAAGAGCACTTTCACTAATCTTCTTCAATAATTTTCTATTAGATTTCGATTCTTATATTTGTACAAACACTGATGCCTTCTCATTTTATATCTTTGCATTCAAGGTAATATTTAATATTAATATACTTAAAGTTAGATGCAAAACTAAACATTAAACTCGATTCCTTTAATATCGTCTGAAATAGTAAGAAAAATGTTTTGGGACAAGTCGAATTGTTCACAAAATCCCTTCCTCACTTAAACAAATTAACACTTTGACCCTAGGCACTACTATAGTCCCGATAATGTGTAAGTTTTATAGAGATAATAAAAATGAGTATCGACCGGCTGGGAGACCTAAGAAAAAGTAGATGGAGTCAGTAAAGGAAAGTCAATTTAGTAAGAGAGAAGAAAAGTGCATACATAATAGGAGTGAATATGGCGGTTTTGTGAAGGGACATCGTTGTGGGCATGGCCTAGGGCACGAGCCCTGACGTTGACGAAATTTCACAGTTGTGAAACCCTGGAGTAGATTTTTGGCTGCGACGCCCTTGCACTTGAGGGTATGGGGGGCGTTCCTTTCGACTTCATGTTCTTATTATACTTAACTATTCTTTTTCCAGTGTTTACGTTGTTCACTCCACTTCCAGTCTGGTGTTTCATGTGTAGTTCTGAATAGGATGCCCTAATATATAGAGAATGCTCATAGGCAATTTTATTTTTATTATACCGATTTCTCACTTATTATTAATAGATATAGATTACAGAGTGGCCAAATTGTATACTACTGTTATATACTATCTCTGGAGAGTATTCATAAACAAATAGTTCCTTATTTCTACCTAAATGGATAGGACCAACTTTGGATGTTCACGGATCGAATCATGATTGACAGTTATTTTTTTTAAAAAAATATATAATTAAACCCATTTTTATGATGGGGTTAGGAAATATGTAAAAAATTAAATTTAATTATATATCATATTATTATTAAATATTATCAGTGCTAAGTTATATCTCAGAAGGGTGGAGGATCTAGGGGTGGTACATGGCCGGTCACCCCCCCGAAATTTTTGGAGAGTCATCACTTTCTATATATCCTTGAAGTAATCTATTATACCTTGTCCAAATATCTTACAATGTATAAGAGTATTTATGAGACTACATATCCAATAAGTATATAGTCTATTGCAAAGATAGTTGTGCATCTGATATCATACACTCAGTCCTGAAGTGTTAGTTATTGACGTTGACCTACAAGCGTAGAACTTGACACACCAGCTAAGTACTCATGATGAAATTGCACTCTCATATGAATAATTCTAGCAAGATATTATGAATGATATGTGAATGGTGCGTGAGGTTATCTTAAATCTGACTAGCTGGTAATGAAAATGCTAGAGTACCAAAAATTAACAATTCCAAAAAAGATACATGACTCCCAACATTAATCAACTTACTCACTAACCACAAGATATTATTCTCTTATTAACTTACCGATTTTTCATCCCTTTCTTTGATTGAGTGAATCCATACTTCATATGGGTTTTATACATCATTTTGTGAGCGTGAAGCATCTTTCATTTCATGATGTGTTTGTAAATTTTGGGAGCAAAATATATAATATCATAAAGAAATTATATTAATCTATAACACCTTAAGTCAAATTTGATATCATGATTCCTGCTGTATTACCACGGTGTTGTTAATTGTGCGCATCGAAATTGAATAATAACACAATTGTTATTATAATATGTATTTTAAGTGCTCGAATGAGATAAGATCCGGGGAGTGCACTATATCTGAGAGAATTATAAATAGAGACACAGACATCATTCTATTATGGAAAGTTTGAATGGTTAGCCAACTATGAATTCTCTAATAAGTGTAATAACAGATCGTCAAAAACAGCCATAGACGGACGAGTTTCTTGTTCGCCAGTCACAATTTTCATATATTTACATCTTGTTTCAAAAACTGCAATTTTACCCGTGACTACTGCTTCAGTAGAAAGAAGCTTTTCATCAAATAAACTTCTGAAACTCATAACTTTGAGATGAAATTAAACTATAGGAATGAAAAAACATTTAACTGGACTTGACCTTCTCTACATAACTATCGAAATATTGATTAATAAAAATATAAGTGAGAAGATTAAGTTATTCTCGGACTTGCACACTTCACATATCTCACATGCCCTGCTAATTAATAAATTTAACAATTTAGGTAAGATGATTTATTATTATTTATTATAAATTATTTCCCAATTTTTTTGTAGAAATTTTATATTTGGGTACTCATTCCACTTTGTAATTAAATATATATATAATTTATTGTGTATATTTAGAAATTGTTGAATCTAGTTAATTTTGGATAAAAGACTTATATAATATAGTATATATATAATATAATAGTAGTAGGCTTTAGTTATTATGAATGATTATTGGAGTTATTGGTTTATATATTATTATATAGTATAGTTGATATGTTATTAGGAGGGTGGGGTTATGATATTTAGTATATATGATTTAATTATTGTTATATAATATAATAATTATATATATTTAATATAATATATTAAATATAATATATAATATATGAAACGATCTTTTTTGTCTGCCCTTCCCGAAAATAAAAAATAATTCTGAGATTTACAGCACGTGATATATATAATATATTAATAATTTAAGTGTGTATGTGTTAGGTAAAGTAACCATACAGCTAACTGATACAGTATGAACAAGAAGATCGCAAATGAATTATATTTAAAAAATATTGGATATTATAAAACATAAATTGTATTTATAATCTCTATTGATCAGCTAGTGTTGGGGAAAGACGATTCCTTTTCTTGTTGTTGATATAACTTTGTAATTATTATTAGTTTAGTCTAAGATATATATATATGATTTGGTAATTGATCTTTTTCTGAAAAGGTACCTCCTTTATACTGTGGACATTGATGACTAACTAATCCCTTATATCCAATATTTCTACAAAGGAAAATGCCTGGTTTTCTATCTTGAAATGAATTTCGGTACTTGCTTCAAATCTTTAGTTGTAACAGTTGGTTTAAATCAGTTAGTTTTAACAATGTAGAATGAATGGGTCATTTTCTAATAGAGGTAGAGATTGATGTATGCAAGATAGAATATCATTCTACAACAGCGTTCTTTTTATCCTGTTTTTCATTTTATTTGACTTGCAATAGCCTTACTGGTTTTCCCTTATAATTAATATGGTTCGTTGATACTTTTTCTATCTTAAAAAAAGCCACCAGATTTTTCTATTGAGTTATTGTCTTAATTATAAAGTTGATCAATAATAATTGTTTTTGTGATAATTATAAGTATTTTAACAGTATTCTAGGTATAATATCTTTCAATAAGTTGGACCAATTAATTTAACGGGACAAATAAGATTTTTTTCCTAATTTCCCAGCCGTTCCTGATCATTTTATATAAAAAATTATATTAATTTTGGTCCCATTTTTAAGTTACAAAACATACACGTAAAAAAAAAAAATAAGATTCACAGAAGTGATTTGATAGATTATTATTATTTTGAATGTTGTTTGAGAATTTATCAATTAAAACCAGTCAGTTAGTGTGATGTGTCCAACAAGCGACAGTGAGTTATGTTTAAAATAAAACCACTGTAACAGTCAAGTTGATGTGCACTTAAGGAGATCCTGAATGAGAATATAAACAGTGATAGTCCCGAATGAAGAACTTCACAAGCACAGAAAAGAGACATTTAATGCTGTATTTATGACCAGTGGACCTCTTACAACTATAATTTATATATTATAGTACTCGCCAGTTGAATATTATAAAATATTAATGAAAACATTCTGTTAATAGATGGGTACAATTTTTTTTTTATTTTTTTTTTTATTTTTTTTTTTTTATTTTTGTCAATAATAGCAGAAACTAACGTAGATTCTTAAGAATTTTGTCAAGTGTAGAATATTTATATTATTTATTCTTTTAATTGAAGTACAGCACCTATTGAGTAGATATTTTATCATATTATATTGAAATAAGTATTGTAAGTCTAATAGGAAGAAATCTGTATAATCGAGTTGTACAAAACAATGAGGGATATGCTTAAGTTTGTTAGACAAAATTATGTTATTCTTAAGGACATGTGTATAGCCATTTAATGATAAAGTGTTGCAGAAGACCGTAAATATTAATTGCTGCATATATAAAGATTACATTCATCGGAGAAATATTACAGTGGTATGATGTTAGTGACTATTCAGTGGTCCAATAGTCCTCCATTCATCATAATATACTACCTAATTTTTTTATTTTTTTTTTCTTCCTGCTTTACATAGGTTATATATCTCTAATTGTTTTATGCAAGTTAATTTTTTTATATAATTATATATTCTTTACTCTTTTCACATAGAATACGGAATATTACCAATAACTCCTGCCCGCTTTGCCATTTAAGCAGAGGTCTCACATTTCTGTCAATGTTTTCTTGAATGTATTCGCCTGTTGCCGATCTCTTAAGGTACCGGCACCTAATACCCATTTATAATACTTAACTTTACTGGTTGATTAGTGTGCTACAAGCAGGCTAAAGCAACGAATATCGAATCAGCTGAAGTATCTGATCATACAATTTTTTATACATCTATATGAAAGCAAATTTTACTGTATTGCCTATTTCATCATATAATTTCCCTTTGTTTTAATGAATCTGAATTAATAGTTTCGTTACATATCAGGACTAGAGTTTCCGTTACATTCGAGTTGGTAATGCGAAACAACTATATCGCCATATAAATTCTCTAGCAATGGGTTCTCCTCACAGATCAATTTTAACGATCATGTAACCATCACTGTCATTTCAACCGAACACTTTATCCATCTCCTTCATAGATTTGTTATCACTTGTATTCCCAATTTTTTTTGTAGCCTATGGAAAAATACACTCTTTTGAATATTAGATTTTCATTTAGCTGAGCAATAAGTCAGTTTAATTATTTTTCTAGTCTCAATTATTTATTTTTTACTATTTTTTTTTTTGATTATATCTTATATAATTATATTATATTATTATATATCATTTATATATTTTCTAATAGTAATAATTTTTTTATTTTCCTACCCTATCTTTTATATATATAATACTATATTATTTTTTTTTAAACGGCATGCTTCTTCATCAGTTACATATTTTAAAACTTGTTTCATTTGTATCTCGTATCTAAGGTTAATAGTTAATGATTTTTTGCCATGATCGTATATTCCTCTTTTCCATCTAAGCATTGTGAAACTAAACGTATTTCGCAAAAGTGGATAACATTTTTACAAGTCATTAGATTTCCTTTGTGAAGTAAATTTACAAAATACACTACTTTTCTTAATGACGCCATAATCGTAAACATTTAATAAATACATGAACGTATAAGTAATTTTTATTAACCTTTATAAAATAATACAACGAACTTTATAACTTAATTACCGTTTTTAATAACACGACATAAACTAATAATAAACTGCCCACGGTGATCGATCTACGATGCCAAAAAAGGAGGGAAGTATTGTGCCACTGAAGTAATTATTGCTTTAGAGCTGAAATGTTTTGATCTAGAGATTAAATAAGATTACATAATTTAATTAACTCTACCCAAGCCAGCCTTTTTTCTTAATTTTTTTTAACTTCACCTCGCAGAACATTATCTTGAGAAACTAATTATAAAAAATATTATTGCTTATATATTAAATGAATTTAATTAGAAGTGTTTGGAATCTGAGAGTATGAGGTTGATTTTGTTGTACCTACTTAGCAATTACTATCGAACTGTAAGATTCTTTACTAGTTTAATTTTTTTATCTTTAATACTCTTAAGATGAACATCTACGTACATTCGAGGCCGGTCATAATGATTGCCCTAGATGGATATTTTTTTTAAAAAAACTTTTTGTCCACCCTAGATTAGAGCTTTCCCCGTGAATGGTAGCTAACTTTTGAAAGATTAAGTTTGACAATTTATGCAAATTAAAACATATTAGCATTTTAGAACACGTTAACAACGTCAATCAAAAATTTTAAAACATTTAAGTAAAACTGACAGACTTATTTATAAAAACTTATTGAAGTTCCAGACTTGAAAACCAGTTTTCTTAATTACTCTTAAATTTAGAATCTTATTTTAATTTCAATAATGTTCCAAATATTTTTTTGCTTCGTTTTGATTATAATAAAATAATAATATGAACCTTTTCAATTTTAAAATTACTATGATTTATGACTCGTAATAAAATACCATTTTTTTTGTCAAGAATGAGCTGTATCGGAATAAGATCAACCGCCTTTACTCTCATTCATTTTCAACTATTTATTAAAATTTGAGCGAATTAGAAGATAAGGCGGTTAATGCTTGACACATATAACTTAGTACTTATCAATTTTATTAACTTTGTTTCTCTTTCTTGTGGGGTATATAATATTATATATTAAAATACTAAATATAAATTCATCTTTTACATTCATCATCAAATTTACTAAAAACAATATATTATATATTTTAAAATAACTGAAATTAAATTCATCTTTTTTCTTATATATATATATATATATTATATATATATATATATATATATTATATATATATATATATTATATATTATAAATATAATGAAATTAAATTCATCTTCTTTTCTTAACTTAAAAGAAATCAATCAGCACTAGAAAACAAATTAATAACTAAAATTTTACATCCATTTAATATTGAGTGCGGATTTTTCAAAATCGTGAATTGCGGATGCGAAATGACATTTATATGTAATATATTATTATATATATATATATATTTATATATATATATATATAATATATTATATATAAATCATATATTAATATATTAGTTGTGTGTGGTGTAGTGTGATGTAACAAGTCAGTCCCAAATCCAAGTTATTGCATATCCTATTGCAATAAAAAATGTAATAAATTACTGTATCGGATATTTTTTAAGCAGTTTGATCTATTCGACGACCCAACAACAACAACAACAAAAAACAAACAACAACAACAACAACAACAACAACAAACAACAAACAACAACAACAACAAAACAACAACATAATAATAATAATAATAATAAAATAATAATATAATAATAATAAATAATAATATTTTAATTTCAAAAATGAAATGTGATTTGAGTAGATATAGATAATGTAAGTATACATATATAATGAATAAATTAGTTTTCCTCTATAACAACTTCAATTACAAAATGGTTGTACATTTCCTAGATCTAGATCCAACTACACGAAGAATGTATTGAAAACTTATGCAGATCCCTTAGGTGGCAACCTGGTTCTTTTTTTTTTCTTTTTTTTTCTAAAATGATATATAATCATTTTACTAATATTTAATTTCCTATGCAAATTACGGGCCAGAGAGGAATCCAAATCCTTCAATGTCGAATCCATTAATTTAGAAAGTTTTATATATACTAGTGAAATGATTAGAGGCCTGTGGATTTATTTTTGAGTTTACAAAACTAATGTCTTATTCACAAGATATCTTCTAAATATCCCCATCATGTAACCATGTAAGAGAAAGAATTCAAGTATACAGATTCACGAATAAGTCGTTTTATATGTTAACAAATTGTTAGCTTAAAATTTGAATGTTAAATATGTTAAATGTAAAGAAGATAAACCCATGGTGGCCTTGAAATATTTTGGATATAACAAGAAAGTCTCTAAATCTTAGTGTAAAAACACAGAGAGACAAGAAATATATTTAATTTTTTATTTCTCAAAGATTAATTCGCAATCCTTGATCACTGACAAAACCAAGGAATTTGAGTGACTGTTGGAGGTCTCCTTTGTAGAAGGAAGTATTTTTTTAGGAGCAGAAGCTAACAATGTCATTAACAGCAAAAGAAAATATATTGGTATTAACATATACTGCACATGCAAGATTTTTACTCGCTGACATTGAAAAGAAAGGTTTATCAAATATTATTTTAATTTCTCAGTTGAATGTCAGACATATATTTCATTTGGATTCCAGGACACGTGGAAATAACACCATGATGTAATAATAGTTGCTACAGCAAAAGATTCTTCTGTTCTCTATACTTGCTACTTTAAAGTATTTAACCATGAAATTTAATATATTACTAATATAAAGAACTGCAACTTATCTGAAGACACATCGACTGAGAGTAAATGTCTTTCGTCATCTGTTTAGTAACCTCTGACCCTGATTCAAGATTGATTTAGTATGTACGTATGTGTGAACATGATAGACGAGAACAAATCGAATTGACCTGACCTAGGCTTTATTGTCCTTTATTTGCAGGGATTCTCCTTTTTCGAGGAAACTATAATCAAATACACGCCATAATTGTTCAACAACGACTTATTTTAAAACATATTTTTATTGATTATAAATTATATTATTATATTTGTTTTAATTATTCCGTAGCCGTTAATTCACAAAATATTCTTGCTCGAGTCTTCTCTTAATATTTTCATTTTTATTTTCTTAGAAAAGATTAAAAGTCAATTTATTTGAAATCCTTTTATAATATACACCTGTATGTGTAGTAGCAAAAGATTGTTTCACCAGTCAAATTAGTTGTACACAACATTGCCTTTGTCGATTTCTGTGCACGTAGTATGCAAGCCAAGAAAAAGGAGTTTTAAAAAAAAAAAAAAAATACCTAATGCACATGCTACTTATTGTTGAACTCTGCCGAATTTGACCGAGTTCGAGTTCGAATTCGCTTATATTGGCCGAGTCCCTAATTCAGGGACCCGGTAGTATATGGTGGTTTGTGTAAGTAAGCTGTGAACAGTGCCGATCTGTTTGCGCTTCGAAGAATTGTCGTAAAATTACAAATAAATCCGGAAAATAGCTTTGCTTAAATTTTTGAATACTTTATATGCAGAACTCTTTCAAAATTTGAGATAATTCTATTAAATTTGAGTTAATTTAATTAAATTTGAATTAATTCTATTAAAAGAGGAGAGTTAGTGTTCATTATATGTCTTCTATGTATGTACATTGATAAAAAAAAAAAAAAAATTGATTCTTTGCTACGAACCTGCTCCATTTTGCCAAGTTCCAAGAACTCCAGCTACTCCCTCTCTCTGACGCTGATAATCCTTGTCCGATAAATCCATCGCTTCCAAACCTCCGCCCATTTGAAGAAAATGCAGAAAACGTGTAGAATTGGTCTAAAAGGAAGAAAACATGAACAAGCTAAAACTGGTGAAAATCCACCCCGTTTAGTTCTTGTTGACTGAATAACAAATTCAAGGAAATTGAAATGCTCAACTCTTACTATGGTAATCAAAGCAACACTTGAATATATATATATATATATATATATATATATAATTATATATATATATATATATATATATATATATATATAATATATATATATAATATATATATATATATTATATATATATATATATTAAATAGGCTATTTATAGAGCTGTTGACTCCAGGAGCTCAAAATCGAATAATTAATGTATGGTTATTTTAATAATTTTAGGGTAAATACATTAATTTTTGGGTAACCTAACCTAACCTACTTAACGCTAACCTAAACTTAACCTAATCTAACCCTACCTTAATATTAACGGAGTCAACACTTATTAAATATATATATATTATTATATAGTATATATATATATATATATAGTATATATAGTATATAATTATATATTATATATAGTATATATATATATATATATATATATATATATATATATATATATATATATGCAAACTACTATATGTGTATATGTAAAATAAAATTTTACGTTTTTAATTAAATATTTTATTAGATTACTTTGTTAATACGCATCAGTATTTATAATGTGATCGTGTTGAAATTATTGATTTTATTTATCTCGCTTGCCATTTATTGATTTTATCGAATCGTTCCATTTTTCGAGTTTTTCTTTTTTATTTCTTTTTAATTATTCCGTTTTTCTTACATATCATTCTATTTTTTCTGTATTCTTCCCCTTCGTGAATTGATTCGCATGACCCTCACTCCTTTGAAGATAATAATAATAATAATAATAATCTACCTTATTCCTTTTTAATGGTTTATATATATATTATTATATAATATATATTAGTATATTATATATATATATAATAAATAAATAATAAATTTATCATATTTCATATTATATATATATATATATATATATAAATATTATATACCTAAAAATGTTGTTACAATCAAATATTGTGTCAAATTAACAAATAAGTCAATTGTAAATCTAAAATAAAACTCTATAAAGACAAATGTTGTTATTTATAAAAGCAAAAAATGTACTTATAAAATATTATTTCCTTAAAAAAAAGGGATAATAATGGAAGTGGGTAGAATTAAGGTTGAGAAGTTAAGTGAACAAGGAAATAAGGATAAATATTTAAGTGCTCTTGCAAGGAGATCACTTGAATGTGAACATATGTCTAAAGCTTCACATAATTTGTAATCCAAAGGATTAAAGATCGAGGCTGCCAGACGAATAATGTTGAACAGTCAGAAAATTTGGAACATTGCCCCTGAGCCTTAGTAGACCTTGCTTTTACGTGCAAGTTCTGAATCTTGTTGATAGGTCAGTGGTTCATTTTGGAAGAGGGTCTGGCTAAGTAGTTTTACCACACCTTCCATAACGGTTTATTGGTACACGGTTGACAAGGTTTTAAAACCTTTTCACATAAATGGATGTATGTGACCCCATCGTAACTCACTCCCCCACCAAAGCGTCTTAGAAGCCGGATGAAGTCCTCTTCGGACACTGGGTACGAGCTCTGCTGCTTCCTTAGATGACATAGCATTCACCGTATTGTTTTGTTTATTGAGACATTCTTTCATGGTAAAGTGTTTTTTTATCTGTAAAGAGAATTTTTCGGTAGCGATCATATGCGTGCTCAACCGGCAGGCGTTTAGACTTTACCCTCCCTCCAACTTTTCTTAGGGCATCCGTGAGTAAATATCCGGTGTCTCTTTTGTAAGTTCTTAACCTTAGGCCCTCTTTGACGAAGTACGACATGAAAATTTTTATTCATCTGCATTTCATGTGATGATTTTTTTTTTTTTTTTTGTTTATGAAGAGGATTTCGCTCAATTCGTGCCTTTACAGCTTTGACAGCCTGCGGTAACCAAACAGAACGTGGCCTACCATATATATAAATATATGGCGATCTTTCACATCAGTAGTGTCCTCGTATAACTTTATGGCACCTTACACAAACATAAGGCTTAATACCTAACGGTTGCAGTCTTGAAAATGGTACTTTTTTTCCTATGCCAAACATTTGTAACGCTTTAACAGTAACACGGTTTTGTTTATCGCCCCACTCCATAGTTAATTGATATGCAGCCGACATAAATGGTGTCTCTGCTATAAGGGTGAAAGTTCCTTATCGACACCATAAATTAATCGCCTTCGATACACTTATTTCTTACCTGATTATATATAAATATATATATACTATATATATTATTATATATAATATATTATATATATATAATAGTACTATATATATATAATATATATAATTATTATATAATATATATATATATATATATATAGTATTTATATGATATATATGTTATAATTATATATATATATTATATATATATATATAATATATATATAGTGTACATATATATATATACCTAATATAATATATATATATATATATATATATATATATCGACTATTATATACAATCATATATAAATTATATATACTATATAATATACTATATATTATATATATATATACCTATACCTATTATATACTTATATATAATAATATATTACTACCTATCATATATATAGTACCTATAATATATATATCATATATATCATATTATAGATATATATATACTTCTATATCTAAATATACTATATATACCTATATACATATATATCTATATTACATACTATTATATGACTATATACTAGCTACTATATATATATATCACTTAGAACAATATGTAGCTGAAAATTTCTTAAACTACTAAGAATTAGCTAACGCAGTATCTATACACTATTTTCTTCTATGTCACATTTTTACCTCCCCAGTAGTTTATGTCTCACGACTTTTCTTCGGGTTAACCATCTTTTACCTATTTATTTAGTTTGCTTCAAACCTGACACCTCAAACTATTGTAGTATGGTTCTCGACTCTTGTAAGCTAGTTTTAAATATTATTATCAATGTGGGTTAACATTCCTGTAACCCCAATAGTCGGGTAAACTTCAACCTACATAAACTTAGTTACAAAGCATATTCACTCGTATGATTCTTCAGTTTTAAGTCTAGTAACACCTCAATTTCCAATAGATTTTAGGCTACTACTTAGTAATTGTTATAACAGGATCTATTTTCTTTATATTATCTTTGACCACCCAGGTGAAGAAATTATTCTACTCCAATTCTTGCTGGCTAAAAATAATCCAAGCTAACACTTTAAGGTAACTCATAGGTTTGTTCTGCTCATTCAACCACTAAGCAGAAAAGCCTATAACGTCTGGACAGCTAGCGCTTTCATTTGTAGTAAGCCTATTAATATCATTGATGAAATAATTTAAACCACCGTTCTAAGTAAGATTTTCATAGCTAATAGCAAAGTAGACAACTATTAATACCTTTTTACATTACCTTTAACAATTGCGAAGACCCTAATCAATAATATCAATATAATACTATAATAATCAATCAATAATAATATATAATCAAAATAATAATAAATAATCCATAATAATAATAATACATTCAATAAAATAATCAATAATAATGCAATAATAATAATAATATATTCATACATAATAACTAATCAATAATCAATACATCATCAATAATACATAATCAATATAACTCAATAATAACTATAATAGCATCAATAAATGATAATAATAATCAATAAAATAACAATCAATAATCAACGTAATATATCACAATAATCAATAACTAATCATAAAATACATAATACATAATTAATACACGTTTATTTAGATAAAAATAAACAATAAATCAATAATAATAATAATATCAACTAATAATACATAATACTACTAAATGTAACTACATAATAATTAATAATCATCTAATACATATTAATACATAAACAATAATACATCACCCAACACTAAAGCACGTGCCAGCGTCCTGGTTAAGTGTGTGTTCGTGTGTGTGTGCTGTGTCGTGTGTGTGTGTGTGTGGTAAGGTGTGTGTGTCCGTGTGTGTGTGTGCCCTGTGTAACCATCCTGTTGACACTACGTCATATCCTATATATATACCTAGTATATATATATTATATATAGTATATATACTACTAATATATATATATATATATAATATCATAGGTATATATATATATATATATATATATTATACTATTATAAATATATATAAAATATTATATAATATATATAATATTATATATATATATATATATAGATATATATATATATAATACTATATATATTATATTATCTATATATTATATATATATATAATATATATATTATATATATATAATATCTATATATATATCTATATTAAATATAGTATAAAATTAAAATTTAGCGTATAAAATCAATCATCCGTCTTTGGTCTAGTGGTTAGACAACACGCGGAAGCTTAAGAGGTGAGTGTTCGAATCTTCACTCTCCAAACTGGCCGGTGATCGAATCAATATGGAATCAATATCAATACGATTCAATGACGTGCATGTGACGAATACTATCGAGGTACATCTGAAGTTTAAACTTCAAGTTGCTGAAATGTCGGCTGGTCAATGCGCTGGAATATACTTTTACAACTCACACCATCGACACTAAGCCAACCAGTAGTAAATATACACGACTTCACCAACCATAGTAAAAATTTAACCCACCTTCTTTCTACACTACGACTTGTAGTAAGAACAAATAGTTAAAATTAAATTGTCCCTTTATACTACTAAACCAACAAAGTTCATCTTTACTACTATACTAAAAAGCATTTTGACTACTACAAGTAATAGTTTTCATTCTACTATCCAAAAGTAGTAAAGAATTACTTTTTTACCTGAGGTTGGAGCTCACCGTAACCCGAAAAAAAATAAGAAAATAACTATTTTTAGTGTTTATTTTAACTAAACTTTTTCTAAGTGTATATATATAATAATTAATATATATATATATATATATATATTAATATATATATATATATAAATATATATATATTAATATATATATTATAATATAAAAAACTATATTATATATATATATATATAATAATAATATATATATATATAATATACTTATATATATATAATATATATAAATAAATATATATATATATATATATTATATATATTTATATAAATATATATTAATATATATTTATATATATATATATATAAATATATATATATATATATATATATTATATATATAATATATATAGTATATATATATATATATATATATATTTTGTTGTAATGATGTCCTTATATTATTTATGACTTTGTGTCACGAAGGAAGCAAGGGAGATTTTTTTTTATTCTCATATTACAAGACTCGTAGGACAGATTCCTCTCCCTAGAGTCGTTTACATTTCCAGTCTTTCATATTCCTCATTACTTTTTGTTATTTGTCCAATTTGTCCAATTTCTGTTTTATTGGACAGAGATAGAGTATGATAATTTTGTAGAGTAGTCGAGTCTGCAATTTAAAATTCATTAAATTTGATAATGTATTTTGCGGATTGGCGGCACACTTTAGTGGACGCTTCTTATTGAAGATCGATATAGTTAGTATCAGTAAATAGAAAACTCCCATGAGGAGGAAAATTGTCATCTTGAGTATTTAGTGTTATTTTTTTTTTTTAACCATCATTCGACTCTGACACCTTAATTTAGTTCTTAAATATTTCCGACAAACTTTGTAACACAAAATAATGTGTTTAAAAATGATAGTTATTTTATTTTTAACCTTAATAATAATTCAGACCATGTCTAGTGTTAACTATATTTAGAGCAACTTCGTCGGACTCGAACGTAATTGAGTACATTAGTAACGACGTGTCTTGTTACTAATGGAATAAATACATACACGTCATCAGTGATAGGTCTGGGTAAACTCTAACCTTTCTTGATGGGTTTAACTGATAGTATCCAAAGTATATAATTTACGACCTTATATATATATTATATATAGTTATACTACTATATATATATATATATATATATATATATAAATAATATCTAATTTATATATATATATTATATATATATATATATATATATATATATATATTTATATATATATATATACTTGAGAAAGTGAATAAAATAATTATCTTTCATTGATAACAATTCCAAAATACAAAGAAACTGTTATTTTATGTATATTTCAAAAATTTATTTTCCTTGCCCTCGCAATAGCAAAATGATCGATATAATAATCCGTTTATAATTAGTTTAGTTTATTGCCACCGAATCTCTATCTCATGAATTTGGGGGGTTCATTTCCTACCGCAAGTAGGGTCTCTGGTCAGGGGAAATTGTGTTACATGTATTTCCTCATCGAGTTTATTATAATGCAAAGATTATCTAAGCTTTATAGCAAACCCTGCTTCGGCTCGGCTCATTTGGAAATTATAACCATCGTGGACGTGGTTTCGAATCTTTGCTAGAAGCATGAGAGAGAGAGTGATTTTGTATGTTATAATGATTTTTCTATTGTATGTGTTAGTTATGTTTTTACTTTTTAGTGATGTGTGGGTATTGAGGTTAGTGTAATTCACTATGCCGTAAACTAATTAACTATTACAGAAAATCTCCTACTAACGGCAATTTTTTTTGTGTCCGTTCAGGTAGCCGGATCGAGACTCGAACTCTGTCGCTCTTCTGCAGAAGTAAGTTATGACACTCCAAAAAGACATCGGCTGTTTATCCTAACAACTTACAGTAAACTCAACCTCACTTTACGAGTATTCAGAGTAGCGGTAAGTATCGCCTTTGCTACGACTAGTTCAGTCAGCTTTGCCCAAAGCAATGGAGAATATGGAGAAAATTGGTGTGCCGCGAAAAATTGTTTCGTTTGTGCTACCAACTGGCTATACATTTAACCTGATAGCAGACTATATGAATCAATTTATTCAAAAGAATTCTTAAAATTTTTAAAAGATATCGATGGAATAACTTTACCAAGATTGATAAATATGGACTCACGAGCTTGCTTGAAACTGGTTTCAATTACATATGTTTTTTCATTTTACATTGATCGTGACATGCGTTAGTCTTACTTCTTCATTACCAGAAATCGTTCCAAAACAAGCATAACATATTTAAGAGGATTAAGAGCAGTAGTTGTCACTAATGATTGAGACTGCAATGTAGTACATAATAGAAGAGTGAAGGAGAATAAAGTTGAAATTATAATTAAAATTATAAATAGTTCGCTGGTGATTATAGATTTCAAAAGATTTGATGATTTAGAAGAAGGTTCAATATTTTGATCCATCTCAAACTCCTCTAAGGCTTCGACAATTGTTCTAAAAACTTCATTAAATCATTTATTTAGAGTTTCTCTAAGAAATTCAACAAAACTTAACCTAGCCTAACCTTAACCTAACCTAACTCCTGCGGCTGGCTGTACGGGAAATTTTTTTGATGTGTCGACTATTTTCCCTCTCGATCAAATGGACTAGTGCCCATTTCAGAAGATTTGAGAATTTAGAAGAAGGTTCAACATCTTGATCCATCTGAAGCTCCTCTATGGCTTCGACAATGTTATAAAAACTTTTCTAAATCTTAATTAGCCATGGTTACTTTTCACCCATCTTGTTTAGAATTCCGTCTTAGTTTTGCCCATTTTGTCTATAGGAAAATCTTTCCTATTTCTTTTATATTAAAATAATTGTCTGCATTGGTGAACTAAAATAGTGCGAAGTTGTTTTCATTGTGTCATTAAGGGTTGTAATGTGCTGTACTCCATATGAATGTGAACTGCATTAACATGCAGTGCCGTTGTATATTTGTCGATATCTTGAACACTTCTAAAATTGTTCTTTATTGCTGCTGCATCATCATCATATTTCTGTTTAAACAGAAAGACATTATGTATTTCAAGCTCCGAAGTATTATTATCTCAGCTAGAGATTCTTCTTTTGTGCTTTCAACAGCCACAAACCTAAGATTTCTTCACGAATCATAAATGTTTTCCTCATTTCATTAATATATATATATATATCATATTATATATATATTAAATATATAATATTATATAATATATATATATATTATAATATTATATATTATATATATATATATATATATATATATACTATATATATAATTTGCTTTGATTATTAATTATCATTTTTACTATTATAATAAATTAAAATTAAGAGTCTTAAGCCATCAAATTTTTTTTTGATATTTTAAATAATTTCGGGGAAGGGTTGAGACCCCTGGACCCCCATCGGCTACGCGGCCTTGTAAATATATATTATTATATATATATATATATATATAAATTATATATACTATTAATATATTATATATAAATATATATATATATAATATATATAATATATATTATAATATAATATATATATATAATATAGATATACGATATTATAATATATAATATATATAAATATAATAATAATATATATATATTATATTATATAGTATATATATAATATAATATTATATAATATTATATATATATATATGATACTATTTATATATATATATATCATATTATATATCTATATATTGAACTTTTTTGTTAAACGTTACCTTGTCTTCTTAATTCGTTTGGTGGTTCTTAATATTTCTTTTGTTTTCCTTTTTAAGTTGGAGAAAAAAAAAATATTTAAACATCAATAATTAAATAAATAAAAAATACGTATAATAGTACTTTATGCATAAAACAGAAAACGTGATATTTTATTTAATAAATTTTGAGTATGAGAAGCGTTTTGGTCGTCCTTTCAATTATGTATTATTTTTATTAAAGTATAAGGTATCAGTTTTACGTTTCTTGGTAAAAAAAAAAAAAAAAAAAAAAAAAAAGATTCTTCTATCGATTTTGTTCTCCTCTCTTTTCAAGTTGCCGAAACCAAAAAAAGGAAAAAAAAAAGAAAAAGAATATTGTTTAAATTTTCGCTCTTTTGCTCTTTCAATCATTGGTGGATGTTCGGGTTTTAAGCTTTTATTGCTACCGAATTATCCCTATATGCAATTTTTTTATATAAAAAAAAACCATAGAATATATATATATACTATATATATATATAATATATATATATATTGTAAATAATATATATATATATATTATATATATAATATAATATATAATATTATAATATATATATATATATATATAGTATTATGATATAATTATATATAGTACGGTATATATATATTGTAAAGGAACTCTCTCAAAGGGACGATTTGTTCTAAAAAACAATATTGCATTGTAAAATAAATTGTGGTTAGTAGATCGTCAATCACTGATGCTAGAGTGGGTCCCCTTTAAGACTTTCCTTTTGCATAAACGCAACAATCACAACCCAGTAAGCATGTTTTGAAAAAGAATTTAATTTATAATAATAATTAATAATGAAATAAAAAAAAAATAATAAATAAAAAAAAAAATATAAATAAAACTAATAATTAATAATAATAAAGAAAAGAAATTAATAATTAATAATCATATTTAATATTAAAAATTTAGTTTAAATTCTTGTTTATTATACATGAATGGAATAGGAAGAGAAGCTTAGTTAGTCAATGTGTTCACAAACTCCTCTTGAAAGTTGTGTATTAGGAAAGTTTACCTTTTTTTTTTCTTTTTTCTAATTAAAAAAAAATGGAGTAAAATTTCGTCGACTTCATTGGCAATAGTTTGTGAATTTCTTTCGTAATTCTTCAGTCTAGATTTGAATATTCAAACACACAATTTTCAAGTTTTTGCGCTGACACACACACGACGACACACACACACACACACACACCACACACACACACTATATTATATATATATATAATATATAGTATATACTATAATATATATATATATATATATGTATATATATATAATATATATATATAGTATATAATATATATATATATATATATAGTATATATATATATATATATTAATATGGGGGGGAACTAACACAAGTGCTTGTAGGCTTACTTAGGCATATAATTTAGATTATTTGAAGAAAATGTACGTAGAAATCAATTTACTTGATAACTTTTTTTTTTTTTTTTTTTTATAAAATACACATTTCATTTAAATACAAAATGAGCTTAAGGAAAAGTTGCCATTTTCACCGATATTATTAATTTCATTACACTACGTAGTACATACCCATGATATTGTAAGCTTAATTATTTGTCGTTTCTTATAAATAAAATTTATTTACTGTATAAGATTAAGCAAAAAAAAATAATTTTGATTCTTTTAAACTTTGAATTCCGAATTCAACTTTATTTATTTATTTATTTATTTTTGTTTTTCAATGCTCTAAAATCCTTGTTATAATTGGAATATGTATGCAATCACTTGTTTTTAAAATGGACCTGAAATTTTCTCATTGAAATAATTAAACTCTTAAGACTGTAAAATCTGAAATTGAACCTTTTATTTATTTATTTCTCTGAAACACTAGCAAGTGTTCAAAAATTAAAATTTATATATTGAAAAGTACGAATAAGTAAGTAGGTTGAAAAGTGGTAGTGGTAGTCACTTTGCTAATACTTTAAATAAATGTTTTCTAGTCTTTCATTGAAACTGTTCTGTTCTCCTTCCTCTATTATTATAATTATATTATTATTATTATTATTAATTGATTCATTATTATTATTATTATTATTATTATTATTATTATTATTATTATTATTATTAAATACGCCCTATTTATTGCAACAAAAAGTTTACCACTACTATATTCATAAAATTATAAAACGTATTCGAAACATCAGAGAGAATTACAAAAGAAAAATATGACGAATGTTGCTAGAAAGTGGCTGAAAATAGAATCCACAGATCACATAAAAAGAAATGATCACTTTACACAACTTTGGGAAAAGAAAAGTCAATCCTAGTAGTTTTAAGTTTATCTTCTGATTATTCAGCCAGACAGCCACAAGTGAATCATTAGAAGAATACATTATTAAATTGTAAATGACAAGAGGTATTATTACTGTAGCTATATAAAAAAGAAAAGAAAAATATAGAATAAGTCTTAACGTAACTTGCTTCATAAATGTTGCAAAAGTTTGTGATCCATCAGCTTCTTCAATAATGATTCATTCAATAAGTAAACTTATTGTTACGTGTTATTTGATAGTCATGACATACCAGGCATATCATAAGTAAAAGTAATAAAGTAATATATTTAAATATATATATTATTTAAACTTCGAACATTGTCACCACCATAATCTGAGGCTCTGGAAAGTTAGCTTGTTATCTCCCTATAATTTATTTGTAGAATAATACTGAAATGGTATTATTACAAAAAAAAAAAAAATATTCAATTATTGATAATTTTGTTTTATGCTCCAAAATTGAAATTTTAAAAAAGCGACTGGGCCGGGATTTTTTTTTGTGGTCCAACCCTGTAATTAACCCCTTAAGCAGAGTTCTCTTTTTTTTTTTTATCGGGGTTTTAAACTTTTAACTTCATGAAGAATATTCTTTTTACTCGGTATTATTTCTAAAATCTAACAATAATTATAATTAGTTCATAATCGCGTTGCGTCGGATGAATTTTTGTTCAAATATTTTTTGAGAATTGTATGGGACTAGTGAGAAGGTTTGTAATATCCTGACTAAATGTGTTTTCATTTTACTTTGATATATATTCTTTGTTTTAAAAAAATACAAGAAGGATTGAAATTACAAACTATTTCATTTCTTTCTTCTCTGCTATAAAACCTTAGGACATATCGTTGTTCATATATGTTAGAAAGGTTTCTGTAGGAAATGTAATGAGAATTATTTCAAAGTCTGAAGAATTCTTGCTTGAAAATTTACACGACACATTAATAGCAACATCCATTGAAGAAGATTATTTTTACAATAGAGAATTTAACTTCCATTACATTAAATTACCTCACAATATATGAAATTTAATATTATACGTTGATATATCTATGGTAATCCATAATACAAGTTATAGTAAATAATAATAATAATAATAATAATAATAATAATAATAATTATAATTAATTTTTCCATTGTCAAAAAGCTAATATCAAACATTTCCTATAAGTTTCGTGAAATTCGACATGCTTTACTATTAAGAAGCTTTGTTATTATATTGTATTAGGAGCGGTATATAGCGCAATGTATAGCTATACTATAGTATAATTTATATTACTATATATATAATATATTTATAATATATAATATATATATATATAAATAATATAAATATATATATTTATATATATATATATATATACTATATAATATATATAGTAATGAAGTATATAGAGTGAGTATATTCAGGGATGGCCCTAATATAGTGCGGGGTAATAAAGGATAGATAGTAGGTAAAAGTTATGGTATATATAATGATTATAGTATGTAAGAGGAGTAGCTGAAGATATTATAGAACGAAACGATATAAATAGGTATGTAGTAAGTAAGTAAATGTAAACGGTATAAATGAATATTAAATATTATATACTATATATAAATATATAATAAGTAATATACTTCAGTAATATGCTACAGCGGTATATATTGTAAGGAGAGGCAGCAATAGTAAATCTAGTTAATAGTAAGATATACTGTATTATTATATTTTACCCTGTATAGGACAGAGCATGCGCCTAGGTCGGGGCAAAGGGAATACTCGCTAAACGCCCTATAATGAACTGTGATTATCGACTGGATATAGTATTAAGTTTGATAAAATATAACTACTAGAGGCTTTACTAGGCTAATATTCCATATGGCTATATACAAACTTAAATAAGCCATAATAGACTACTCATGTATGTTGAGAGTCTCTGTAGTGAACAGTAATGACATCTTGTTTTAAGTACTGTACCTTGTGTAAATATATTAGTATATTGATAAAAGTCTATATAATAAATTATACGCAATATGATTATGTAAAAGAATGGCTCAATATCTTTAAGTATAATATGTCATATAATGTTAGTAAAAATTAGAAGAAGACTCCTTTATTTTACACTTATAGCTACGTTGTATAGACATATATACCTATAATTAAATTTCACAACAGTTCACCAAGGCTAATGTATATAGAATAATGTTAGTATTGGCAAGTAATAATATATTCAGTATGAAATTTTCCTATAAATAACATCCTAGGCTGATCACAATATATGGTACTCATATTGCCAGAATGATTCTTTAAAGGAGCTCATAAATCTTCTTGAATAACAATATATTTTCTGAAATTATATATTATTAATGTACTTAGATCAAGGCTAAACTATGACGTTTTTTTTACTATATACTGAGTATATGTATTATAAACAATACCTGGAATTAAGTGAAGAAAGCAGTAAGTAAATGGTCCTCAATTTGTAACAAGCCCAATATGTTATTGGACGCCGGTACTAATATTAGCGAGATTTAAGAAAAAAATATATTTTGTTCTTATCAGTGTCGCCAACCCCTCAAAAATTAAGTTCTATAATACGAGAGTTTAATTATAAGCTATATATTCTTAACATTCTGAACATAGATTATCTGATAAAAATACCCCTTAAAGATTTTGCCCTAATGGGATTGCGAAACCTGTAACCCTTGAAATAATACCATTCAATGATAACAGTCCTTTATTTGATATAAAAATCTTTTAGATCGGGACTTCGTTAATGTTCTGTTTCTGTCTAAGACTTAGATTCTAATATAGGTATTATATATATATATAACGATATATGATATATAATATATTATTAAATATAAATTATCGTATATATATATATCTAGTTTTTAATATTAATTACATATAGTATTTAGATAATTAATAGTAAATATATATATATATAATATATGTATAGATACATGTATAGTCTATATATATATTATTATATATAGTATATATATATATATATATATAAATTATATAGATATATATATACAATGCGAGCGTAGCTCTCTGTTTAGGCAAGCGCTGAACAGGTCGGCATTCCAGCTTAGACGACGCAGCATTATTATTATTGATTAGTTATTATTATTATTATTATATTATTCATATTGAATGATTTGATTATTATTATATTAGTTAATTATATGTTTGTCTATACTTAGTAGTAGATATTAATAATGTCTGGATGCGTAGATTATACTCTTATATATTATTATTATTATTATTATTATTATTCGTGTTATTATATTATTATTTATAATTATATTTTTTTTTTATTTAAATAATAAATAATAAAATGAATGAATATTAATAATGAAGAATAATACTAACTTTCAAAGAAATACTAATATTAATCCTTATGAAGATGATAATAATCAATTAATGATTAAGTATTTTATTGTAATATTTATTATTGTTATATAATATTATATATTACTTGTAATTTAAATATATTTAATTAATATATTCTTATATAATATGATATTTGAGATACAAGAGAGTAATCTTTTAAAAGCTAATTGATTATTATATTAATTAAATATATATTTATCATTAAGTATTTAATATTAATTATTATATAATTTGTTGTATCTTCTTTTCAGATTGTTGTATTATTGAAATTTAATGGATGGCATATACTTTATTGGTGGATATGACATTAATTAATTTAATTATTAGCTATTAATTTATATATTATAAAGTATATATATTAGAATTTGATTAATTGGTATTACTTTATTATTAATACTATACATAAACCTACCGTTATATTATTATATTAGATATTTATTGATTAATACTATATATATATTATTATTGATATTATATTTAATATTAGAATTTTATTTTATTATTATTATTTTTATTATTATATATATTATTGAAAAAATTATTTAATATGTAAAGGAATATATTTGATTGGTTACAAAATCAATCCAAGGAAAGGATCGCCCAATTAAATGTAATAGATTTTACACAGGTAGCTTAATAAGAAGTAAAAAGTAACTCTTAATAAATTAAATTATATATATGTAATGTATTTATGTATGAGTTATTTATTATATAATTATTATTATATAATTATTTTTTGATTTACCGTATTTCTATTATTTATTATATATTATATATTATCATTATATTATTAATTATTATATATTATTAATTATATTATATATTACTTAATTATATTAGTGATATGATCTGATAGTTATGATAAATAATTGTGAAAATTAAATTTATTTAGAATATTAAAATATTTAATTGAGTTAACAAAGCAGTGAAATGAGAGCTTGATAATAAATCTATAATATTATGACTATAAATTATATATAAACTATTTTATCAATAATTAATATAATATAAATATTAATAATGAATTAATATAATAATATATAATAATATAATATAAATAATAATTTAGATAATAATACAATGGTAGGTAAGAATAATAATTGTTCTAAAAATGGTACACCTTTAATGAAGTTGATTGGATTCTCTGAAATTAATGCCTACCTGAGAGTTGATGTATAATAATAATAAGCTTATAAGCAGACGACCCCTGATTATGATGCAATGAGACGCGTGGGCAGCAGTTCTGAGAGTTGTGTAGATAAGATTATGTTTACTTACTGCACAGATCTTAGTTACTGCACTCAGATAATTAAAGAGTATCTGTGTGGAAAAGAGAGATGATATTGTTCATTGAACAATCGGGTCATAAAAATTCACATTTAGCGTAATTATAGCAATATAAGAACTAGTAGATTGAATTATAGTTACAATGAACATAAATAAAAGTTATAGATATATTTTGATGATATCATCCTCTAATCACTTAGTCCCCGCTGACGTTTCCGAAAGAAATTAAGTATATAATGTCGCATTTTTGTAAAAACACGTTGGAGATACTTAAATACAGGTAGTGTCTTATTGAATACCCCGATAAAGATGTCAGACAAGTATTGTTAGCGTCAATGATGCAGTGATTACTAGAGTAATACAGTTCATACACACTTATGATAACATTACGGTTACTTATTATACTTATTTTGAAGCATAAACATAATAAATAGATCCTTATAACACGCATACTATAAAGCTTTACGCAGTCTGAATCGCGTCTATCGTACTCTTAACATCACTGATTAGAGAGTGTATTCGTAGTCACCGAATTTATCTGCGAAGTATCCAATGCTTAGGAACTGGACAATGATCCCTCACTATATCTTACGATACTCTCTTGCCGCGCTGTCATTATGATAGCTCAGTTCTCGAGTGATCACTATATCTCAGGTGACGGGGCTCTAATACATAGGTAGTACCGGTTGTACTACCAAATGCTGCTCAGCTCTTTCACTGTATTTGGCTCGTACTTTATATACTATTGATAGTAAAGTCATATGCACTTCTCTTAAGCTCACGGATGAATGTATTTGGACTGAAGCTTAGTCTTGCTACCCTCATCGCGAAACGCTAGTAGCTGTCTGATCATGCGCATATCAGAGGCGTTTAACTTATATATAGCAGCCACCATCTACAGTGTAGACAGAACTATACCCGACACGTCTACTGTGGTGAACTCTTAGCTTCTACAAGATGATGAAGAAACATTACAGAATATCCCAATTAATGTATACAATACGCTCGAGAGAGTCCATCGCTACTGGCTCGTTGATCTATTTATTCGCGCCAGAGTTCTTCCGTGACATCTTCCATACCTGCTTAGGACCAACGTATTTATCGTTTTGCCCACAACGACTTTTTGCGAAAGGCTGACATCTGCGACAGAAAGCCCAGTGTCTCCGCTACGTCTGGAGCGCTATGCATGTACACTACGGTCATTTACTAATTAGATCTGAATTTTATGAGTATAATACGTATGGATCATCAGGCACTCCAATATAATACTCTATATCTGGTTGTTCTACGTTAAGGGACTGTATAATACGGCTTAATAAAAAGAACAGTAAAGATTTATCTCGTGTTCAGACTAAAATACTAGAGAATTACTATCTTGTATTATACCTCTTAGCCGTTATATGTACTACTGTAATGCTAATAAGGTTCACCTCACTGTGTGAGGCTCACCCTAATCGTATACTAGCTCGGACCCGGTGCATCTCACTCATTTAGAAAGTATTGCCCAGAATAGAGCAATAGTGAATATACAATAAAACTGGTATTCAATAACCAGTATTTACCATCACGCCTCGTGCGAAATAATATGTCTGAACTGGGATAGAAGGGAAAAAAGGCCATAGCACCTACTGTCAGATACAGTGGGCTCAGAATGTCTAAAATAGAGGGTCATTTCCCACCCGAAACTGAGTTTATGCAACCTAATCATACAGACCTCACAATCAAATAGATACTTTTCATTAATGCTATAGATTCGATAATGTAGGTGAGGGTGCATAGATGTGAATGTAGTAGTTTCTGTGCTCTCAAATTCGCCAGGTATTTGTGGTGCTCTGAATGCCACCTGCCTTGCTTACTCGCAATGCTTTTTCCAACGTATCGAAAACTTTACATGCCCTACGCAGAGCTTATCTAAAAAAAAATAGAATTGATGTGTACAGGCTAACGAAAGTACTACCTTCTGCCAAAGTAAGTGGGTAAACAAGAGTTACGAAAGTATAAGCCTCTACCACAGTCAATCCAGGAAGCACGATGAGCTATATGTCGTAGGACATTATAGTGACAGAGTACGTAATCCTAGTAAAAAAATGATAGTTAATACTCCAAAAGAAAGTATCTTGCATTATTGAACCAATACACAAACGTCATACATTCAGTAAATAAAATGGTAACGCTCGCTCACCCTATCAAACTAGCAATGTCAGAGTTAAAGGATCGACTATTCTCATCATTGGCTCTATGAATGACTAAGTGACACTGACCGCGTTGGCGATAATAATAATACGCTAGTATAGGGTATAATATAGTGAGTAGATGCTCAGAATATATATAAAAAATAATAATATCTTAAGATATAGTATATTTTAAAATATAATATAATATTCATCTATATTATATTACTGGCATCGATGTCTAATACAATACAATATCATTGTCCAAATTCGAACTCACAATCGAATCTTATATCATCTAATCCAACCACCCATTCATTGAATCTTCCCCTAATTTATATAGTAAGAGACAAATAGGTTAATAGTGAGCGTTAAAACATTATACCGGAAAACAATAATAAAATATAATATAAGTGTTTCATAGATTACGAGATTGTAAATGTTAGAATAAAGACATGTATCCCAGCCTTACTCCGCCCCCTTAGTATAAATAATATCCATATTAGATTAGAGAACTCTCGCATGTCGCAGAAAAAAATCTCACACCCTAGAGGAGGACCATTGCGAAGAGACGCGGAGCAGTCAGGTATGCATCGCGTCAATTGCTGCAACACCATAGTTCTTCAACTGTAGCGGTCTCATCGTCTTGCGCGCCACTGTAGCGCTACACCTACCTCCATAGTCTTCCCTCACGCACAACTGCAACTCTCCCTCCCTCCTATGCACTTCTCGTCCGCCGTCTCGGCGAGGAAACTCACATTCTTGTTGCTCGTCTGGGATCATTGTCCTTCCATGACTGATATCCATCTTTCTTTCTTCGTGATCTCCCATTACCGGAGTCGATTCCTCAATACACACGTACCCACCTTATAACATCCGTTTAACCAGTATTCGCTACTGTTTCATCCCTCGACTTGCCATCATGAGACCAATGATCTCAATCTCAACTAACTTAATACATGTTTATTACTCATCCTAAGTTTACACCTCAAATCTCATCACCCAGCGACAAAACTCTACTCAATACGTTCATTACACTCAGTTTTATTCAATATTCAAATTATTTCTCTACTGATCACACTTCCAGCACTCTCATACGCAGAGTGAACCATATGAATTTAGATCATATACTTCTTATGCCAGAATACGCTCTACAGCATAACATTAACGTTACGAGGGGGTACAGTTCCGATCCACGCATTCCAGACTCCTCAGCGACTCATACCTCTAGGGTCCCGAATTTGTACATCCCAACGGGAATGTTAAGTCACAGCAGCCACGAACGATTGACAAGTGCCAGTTCACAACAGTTAATATGCTCTCAGAGGTACATCATCTTGTAATCAGCGCTACCGCCAGGTTCAATATCAACATGATACTAGCTAATATATTTTTATATATACAGCACTGGTGTCCACATGACCATTCCATCTAAACGTACTTCCACACTGAGGTGACTGTCCTCAAATTCCACAATTGATAAGCTACGCTTTACTACTTAATCTTAACGTTTACTTGTGCAAACTTCTCCCTTATACCGATCCGATCCCTATCCAAAATACTCGCTAATAGTATCTACAAAACATCTCGTCAGATGTCACCTACTACATAAACCAGAGATCATCACTAATAATATAGTAGTAAACCGTACAACTTATATCCTTTCTTCCTATATCATTATCTAACTTCAATCTCATTGTCATATCATCTATATCTCTTATTATTATTATTATGCTATTATTATCTTTTCATAATACTCTCTTACTCATAACAGATTAGTATTGACTCCTAAGTAGATTAACTTATCCAACATACTCCTGTCTCACATTTCTCTGTCATTATTATTTAAGTTAATATTAATATATTATCTCACTTTTCGACTCTATAATTTATTAATTTATAGATTCAGTCAGTTGTTGGTCATACATACATTATTATTACTAATTGCAGAAGCTTACATATTACTAATACACTAATTCACTAAACCTCCCATAAGATTTACCCTATTTAATCCTATTATACGCTGGCCTCTTTGCTCAATACCCTTTACCGCGATATAACTTCTTCATCCCTCATATATCACCAATCATTATTGTTAATATTAATAATAATGTTATTATTGATTAACTGCTATTAATATTACTTTGCAAAAACAGAATTGATGTCGAAAAGATATAATTATTAACTTCACTCTTTGAAATAGATAAATAAGACAAATATAATCAATAATAATATTCATCCCTACACACTCATAAACTAACTTATACTATCCTATAAGTAAAAGAATTATAACTCAATATTCAGTAAAATACTTAACTATAAAAGGTAATCTAAATATTGATCGCCGATCTCCTCAATCCTCATCGGAACAATACCATCCAAAATACGTTTTAGTGATATATAAACTTCCAATATCTCAATTGAATCAACTTCGTAGTATCATATATATAATATATATATATTTTATATATTATATATATAATTATAGTATATATATTATATAATATGATATATCATAATTATATATATAGTAGATATATATATATATATATATCTTATATACTAATATTTAATTAAGTACTATAGTATACTATAGTAATATAGTATATATATATATTATAATTAATATTATGAGCCTCAGGTATAATTATAATTAATGGTTATTGTTAGTTTGATGACATATTTCTTTGTAAAGAGAGAGATTATTGATAGAGGTATTGGTAGAACAGATTTGTAGAGTGGGGAGTGTGATGTAAAGGAATAGTGTATTTGACAGAGTAAAACGATTAGATAAGATTAAAGGTCTATGGTATGAGATGAGGTACAGAAAACTCTGATTGTGAAGTTAATTATAATATAGCTAGAGTATGAGCAGCTATACTAGAACATAGAAGTGGACTGACGGTTAAATATTTAGGAATATGTATATATATTATGTTGACGAAAGAACAGCGGACGGAGTTAGCTGAGTGTTAGATGTAGTACGTTGTGAGATTGCAGAGAGGGTGCTGGTTGCAATTAAATCCTTGGTGGATGTAAACAGATTAAGATCATAGTTAGAGTGCGAGCATAAGTGTTTAGCGATGGTAAGTGTTATACCCATGTGATTATGTATATAGTATAGTATAAGTATAACTATGGTTCATGGAATAAAGATGTATTAAGATCTTAAGATGATACTCAATAGTGTTAGATGTACGAATCTTATAATATATATAGTTACGGTGGTACTCAGTCTGGTTATGATGTTAGTAGAAGGATAACTAGTAAACTGAGACTAATGAACGTATATATAACAGGGTTTATGGGTAATGAAAAAAAGTGATGATAAAATTGAAGAATAAATGAAAGTCTTTTAGATGGTTGGTTCATATGTGGAAGTGAATATAAATGGATGAATAGTTAGGTGGTATAAGTGGATGTATTAAGTTGGTTGGTTATGTATTAAGTTGGTTGGAGTACTATAATTTGAGAAAAACTCGGATGAGATCAGCAAAAGATTTCTGAGAGTTAAATGTGAGTTTGGCAGGGGCGAGAAAAATTGCGATAATAAAGAGTAAATGCAGGGGTTATTTGAGGGGTATAGGTTGAGTTGATACCATACTCTGGCGCCCAAATTAGGGATTCCCCACATTGGCAGAATATAAGTGAACCTTTGTGAGGGTCCGTCGCGGTCCGTGACAGCATCTAGGTGAAGTTATTTTGCTGTGCGGTGACCGGAAGTTGCCTACAATTACTATGAGGTTATATAAAAGTGATAAGATAGGTAAGTGATTGATTTCTTTTCTGAACTTTGTGATCATGTCTATCAATACTACTTTTCTGTTCTAGCTTAACAGTTACGGCACCTATCCCCTCAGTCTGGGGAGGATAAAAAAAGAGTGTATGATGATGGAGATTGATAGGGGGGGTATATGAGTGAAATATATTAATAATTATAATATTATAATATTATATATATATATTAAATTCATATATTAATAATAATATTACTTATATTATGTATGCAAATATAGAGATTTATATAATAATATAATACTATAAAGAAATTAGAGATTTATAGTCGATTATATATTTTAATAATATATTATTATTATAAATAAATTGATTCACAATACTATTAATATTCAAAATTGTATGAAATTTAATTTAATTAAATTAATATATAAAAAAATAAATCAAATAATAGATAAAAATGATAAAGTCGAAAATAAAAATATTGCAGAGTATACAAATGATAAATATGTTAATGGACATAAAATTTGTAGAAATAACAAGTACAAAAGGCAGAGCGACCCATAGCACAGTAACAGTGTTTTACAATTAATGAAGTTCTAGTTACAAGTACAAGGTACTCCAAAACGAATATGATCTTAAGACAAGTACTAGTACAAGTACATGGTATCATACCCAGCTCTGATTATTAATATATATATAATATATTATTAATATATAATATATATATAATAAATATAGATAATATATATATATTACTTATATATTATAATTATTATATATAGATATAATTAATATATTAAAGAGATAATATATATAGTAATATATATATATATAGTAGTAGAGGATATATATAATTAATTGGTAAACTTGGTTTTGCCTGATGTGTCTCAACGTTACATTAGCATAAGATGTCAATACGTTTTATTATTAGGGTTAATTATATAGATATATATATATGATATAATATATGATATATAAGTAATATATATTAAATATTATATAGTTGTATATAATATATATAATATATATTATATATATTATAATAGATACATATTAATATATATATATATAATTAATATATTAATAATATAATATAATATATTTAATTATTAGATATAATATTATATATATATATATTATATTATCAGATTACCAAACCACTCACGGGTCTGTAGTTCCAATATTTTCAAGGAGGGCAGGAAATAAAATATAGGAATTAATACCCACCAAGCCCAAACCTAACGCAGAAATCTTCTCTTAGTGTGTGCGCAGTTACTGGGTTAAGAGAGAAGATAAGATACAGTAGGAAAAACAAAGATTGGCAAATAGTTCCAAGAACAATTGAAGTGGCTGGGAAGAGGGAGTCACCACACGAACGGAAGTCATATATTAAATATAATATATTTTAATATATTTTATTATAAAATATATATATATATTAGAATAAATATAAGTAATTATATAATATATATAGTATAGTATTAATATATATATATATTAACTATGATATTATATAATATATTAATAATATATAATAATATATTATATATATATATATATATATATATATTATTTAATGTATAATAGTTAATAGTATATATAATATATAAATGAATATAAAATTTATATATAGTATTTAATTATAATTAAAATGTTAATAATATATAATATATAGTAATATTTAATTATATATAATATATCCATATAATATTATTATATATCATAATATTATATATAATATTATAATTTATAATATGTATAGCATATAATATATATATATATATATATATATATATATATACTAATATATATAAATTATATATTATATATAGAGTATATATATATATATATATATACTAATAAGAATTATATATATAATATATATAATGATATATATTATAATCATATAATATATAATACATTATATTATATATTAATATATAAATATATATTAATATATTGATATATATATTTAATATATATATATATATATATATAATATATATATATATAATTATATTATATTATATATAATATATATATATAATTTATTTATATATATATATATAATATCATAGATATATATATATTATATATATTAATATATATATGAGTATATATATATATATATATATATATATATATATTATATATAATATAGTATATAGTTATATATATATATAACTATTATAAGTATATATAATTAATGTATATATAGAGTATATATATATTATATATTATATATATATATATTATATTATATATAGTATTATATATATAATATATTTTATTGTAATATATATTATATATAGTATAGAATATATATATATTATTATATATATTATATATATATATATATATATATATATATATATATTGAATATATATTATATATATTATAAAGTATATATATATATATATTATATATATACAGTAATATAAATATATATATATTAGAATAATATGAATGTATATATATATATAATATATTAGTATATATATATATATATATAGTATATTATTTAAGATATATATATATATATATACTGCTATATATATAGTATATAGTATATAGTGTATATATATATAATATATAATTATATAATATATATTATATATATATAGTATTTATATATATATAGATACTTATATATATAAGTATATATATATATATATATAAAAAATATATTTATATTATATATATATATATATATAATATATATATATATATTATATATATTATATATAATATATAATTTATTACATAAATATATAAATATAGAAGTATATATATATATTATATATATATATAATATATATATATAGTATATATATATATATATTTTTATATTATATATATATATAAATCAATCAATCAATAAACTACTACTAATACCACTAATAATAATAAGAAATCATAATAATAATTAATAATAATAATCAATGAATATAATAATAATAAGTAATCAATAAGAATAATAATGATAATAATAAATATAATAATAATAACTAATATTGAATAATATATATAATAAATTACTTAGATAATGTAAGAAGCCATAAACTTAAAACTTTTATATAACAACGTTTTCATATAATGATAAATAATCCATAAATATTTAAAGGCCTTTATAAAAATAACTGCATATTTGGTGCCTTTAAAACCGGTGTATTTCTGCGCTTGTTCAGTGCGTTCGTGAGTTCATTGATAACGAACGAATGACTACGACGAGAAATAACACATTCCGGGGGCTATTTGGTATCGGCTTTAAATGAATTTGTTAAAGAAATATATCATTGGCCGTTATTTAGATTACGTAGATAGTTCCAAGTTGTAAGGTTAGTTATAACATATTATCTCGGGTTGAAATTAAAAGTAGCGAGATACTATATATAGTGATACAGTGGGCGTAAATAACGCCCCGCAAGCCCCGCGGTGCGTGGGGGCGCAGGAGACGAGAGGGCGCACGGCGGGCAAGAAGATGAGCACTTTTGTCGAATGAAATACTTATAAATGAAAGCCTCTCTCTCTCTCGATGTATATATATATATATATATATATAATATAATAATAGTATCTATATTAGTTAATATTAGTATATATATTATAATATATATATTATATTATTACATAATATATATAACTTATTAGTATTATATATATAATATATAAGATATGTGTAACCTTATTTTGTTTAGCCAAGGGAGGAAGTTTTTTAAAAATGATCTTCTTAAAATACGAAATATCTTTCTTTTACGTATATTAAGTGAACCCTACTCCTAACGCGGACTTCGCCAACGCGGGCATTCACGTGATTTATGAAAGCAATTGAAGAAGCCGCCCAAACCGCCAATTGCTATGGTTGTCTGTTTTTCACTTAATTTTCAGATGCTTGTGTGTTCAAAGCAAAATTTTGGAAAGGTATTAAACAACATCACTTCTAAAAACACTCCAAAAAATGTAGAGAAGATTAGCGCTAAAAGATTATCCTTTTTTAGAAAGATGTGTCACCAAACTAAAACCAGGGCGGGGGAGTTTTACATGCCAGAGTGAGAGGCCCAGGAAATTGGCAGAAAGCTTGCAAATTGAGACTTGCATTGGCCTACTAAACGCAAGCAAAGTGACAGCGCTTCTTTGATGAGCCTTTCTAAGATTGACTTCATTGGTCTTGCACAATTTCAGGGTGAGGGTTTTAACAGAGCCATTGATATACTATAGGCCAAGTGAATCGGGTACCAGAGTATGAGGAATGTGAAACATGTTTTGCTTTTTTTGAGCCCTAAAGCCCTTACAGAACAAACAGATGAAGAGCTCATGGAGCCGCTGACAAGTTTTACAAAAAATATTGAAGCCGACTGTGAAGTTCTTTAGTTACGGAAATTGTCTGTTTCAGGAATGTTGTGGCAAGTTAAATAAAGAAAAAGAAAATGACAAAAATAATACAAGTGGCAAGGAATATTCGATTTGTTTGATTGAAAATTAAATATCTTTTGATAATAATTAAGGAGAATTATAATTCTTTATAATGTTTTGACACTCATCACATCTTCTGCTGAGAGATCTTTTTCAAAAATTACAAACTATAAAAAGTATTTGAGAGACGTTACCATGTGCCGACCGTAAATTTAAGGTGAATGGGCGTTACTTTGTAAGCATAGAGTATGATTGCTCGCGCACTGGACTTGCGAGAAATTAGGTTGCGAACATTTTGTGATGCAAAGAGAACGAAGAGGATTAATGAGCATTTATTAAGGACTATAATGTCAAAGTTACAAAGTAATGACAAAATGTCATTGTTTATGAGTAAAGTTTCGCATACTTTACCGATAACAGTAAGATCGTAAAGTGTTTTTAAAAGATAGCCGATTCTATTTTATATATATATATATAGAACTTTTTTATCATGGTAATACACCTCTAGTTTTTTGAATGCTGAATGTGAATTTTTCTTTGATAGGAAAACAAAGAAAACCTTTGTCATGTTACAGTTTTCAAGTTACAAAAACTCTATCCACACCCCGTCCATGACTAAAAGGGGGCGCACAAATAAGTCGGCGGGTGGCGCAACTGACCTTAGTTACGCGCTAGAAGGAGGATAATAATATATATATAATATAATATATTTATATATATTATAATATATATATAATATATAAGCAGATAAAAGTGATTATATAATAATAGTAATATATAAAATAGACATACGTGTATATTAGATGACTCGTTATAAAAAACTATACACTGGACATTTCCTATTGATTGAACCATTCTAAAAGAGTATAAAAAACGAATTAACAAAGCCTCATATATAGTATTATATAGCTATATAATAAATATATATATATTAGTAATATGATATATGTTATATGAATGAGAAGTAAAAAAAAAGGATGTAATTATTTCAGGAAGAAAGGTTTGGAAGTTTAATAATATAAATGAGTAATGAATTAAGCCGAATTTATAGTATAGTATATATATTATATACTGTATATATAGTATATATATATATGAATGGATATAGATTATTTTTATAGATAGAAGGAAGCTCAGCACGGATATTTATAGGTTATTAGTAAAATGAGATACAGTAAGCTACTATGATACTTAGAGATCTACTTTTATGTCATTCTGCTCCTTGTTATAGATTTAGATATTAATTATGTTTATCGGGTAGAAGAATAATGATAGGGTTAGTTTAATGGGAATAATAGTTATATATATTCAACAAAGATATATAATACGTTATTATATTTAAGACTTTCTATTATAGAATTATGTATGAAGAGAAGCTTCAGTCGAGATTGCAGTCCTCTTGAGAGCAGACTAGGTGATATAGCATTGTATATGGATTATGAATATATGATATTAGGGTGTAGTTGTTACATAAAAAAGTATAGATTTGCTTTTATTAGTGAATTGATTGTATTATGTAGAATAATATGGCTGTATGTAGTGTTGTGAGTTATGATGATGTGTATATAAATGATTTATCTTTTCTAAATATTATAAATTATTATGAATATTATTATTATTATTTATCTTTATCATTATCTGAGAATAATGATTATTTACTGATTAATTATGGGAGTTATATTGTTGGATTGGAAGCTCTAGATTGGATTCTTAAAGGTGATGTTTATCGATTTTTTGACCCGCGATCTGTAACAAATTTTAAAATTGAGTTTCCTCTCCCAAAAGATTGAAAATCTTTGATTCATAACAAACTATTCTGTTTTTTTTTATCATTATGTAATGGTATTTGAAGAAGCAAATGCTGATGCTATGATTATTTATTATTACTTCTACAGATCAACAGTGATAAGTTAAAATCGTATTTATATATTAATTACTCACCTTATGTACTTTAATCTAGGGTGGTATTTACTTCATTATTTATTATTATTTATTATCATTATTATTATTACATTATTGAGTCATTCTATTATTATTATTAATTCTTTATTATTATGTAATGTTATTAAATATGTATTAATCAAAAATATTTATGTATAATCTTTTGCTCTTAAGGTTCATGTATAGTTTTCTTGTGGTGGCTATCCACAACCTTAAAAAACAATAAAAAAAAATAATTGTGAAAAGAGACAGATATTAGGAGACTCCAGCAAAAAAAGTTAAGCACTAATGGGTATAAAGATTATGTATTCAGAGAGTTGAGGTCTCGGATCTTCGTGACGGATATCAGTTGTTCTTTCACTTGGACTTTTAGCGATTTAGCTGAAGAACTAGAAAACCCCAATAACCGGTGATGTTTTACCTTCACAATCGTCTATAAGTCACATAATGAAGCATGAAAATACGAAAATGATTTTGTCTTTAGGAAAAAAAGCATTGGCAATTACGGTATTTAGCAATAAGGAAAAAAGGTAGAAATATTAAAATGTATATGGGAACCAGATTAATATATATTTCCTTCTCGGAAGGCAAAGATCGGGAAAGGAGCATATTTTAAGAAAGTAGGCTTGTGATTAGTAGAGGTGTTTAGTAACTTGAGATAAACGTAGGGGTTTGTAATGCTTCAGGCAAGTTCAAAACAAGTAAGGAATAGAATTCTTATGGTGACGATAAAGAGGTAGATAAAATGATTAATTAAGGAAAACCAAAAGGAAATCTGGAGTGTTTTGAATGAGATATATCATATGATGGATATATCTTAACAATCTACAGAGTAAACGACATGAAATTTTGTCACTAAAAAACGGCGATATGGGTAATAATATGAGAATAATAAATATCTACGAGAGATTTAGTATTCAATAAGTTAGTATATGATTTTTAATGTATCAAGGCAGAGATTCAAAATGGAACGACATTCGAGTAGACACTACGAATTCCTCAATCACTATCTCCTAGTAGCAGTTACTTAGCTCTAAATTGAGAAGTAGGCAAAGAAAGCACAGTTAGTAGGAGAGGATGCGGCATAGAAAAATTGCCAGCTATGTTCACATCATTTTGACGCAATAGCAGATATTTTGAAAAAGAGTGTATGTAGGGCAGAGTAAGAGAGAGGAGAAGAGAGAGAAGAGAAGTTAGGAGAGATGAGAGTACGAGAAAGCAGCAGAGATGTAGGGGACGTGGTATGGAGCAGAGCGGGAGAGAATGATTTGCAGAGAAGTTGTAGTTTAGAGAAATAGTTTAGCAGAGTACGATCGATGCTAGAGGACGCAGTGTAGAGCATTGACGCGGAGAAGAGTATGAAAGACCGCCAGAGGGAGAGACGGTCTGAGGGAAGAAATGAGTAGAGAAGGTAAGATGACGAAGAGGTTGTGATGTAGCAGAGAGCAGTACGCAGAAGGAGACTCGTTAGAAGTTCAAGGTCAGTTATGATGAGACGGCACGTAGTGCACTCAATTCGAGAGTTGAGAGTTGATCTACATAAAATAAAACTAAGTAGTTTATTAGGAACGCAATATGGTAATTTAACACCGAGTGATACCACTCGAAGATAGGTGTATAAAGAAAGATAATAAATTTTATTTAACTATGGGATATTTTTTGTGTAGTTAGGCTGATCGGTATATTTGATTATTGGAATCCCTTTACATATGGAATCAATAGATTATTTTTTTGTTATCGGTCTTCAGTACTTGGGAAATTATATACGGATCTAATGATTTTCAATAAATTAAAATTGAATAAGGAAAAAATGTACTGGGACTCATTGGTTGGTATAGGGGGTATAGAGTACAGGTAGGCAGTCAGTCAATGAGGTGTAGATTTCTGAGGAGTGTTTCAGTAAGAGTAATTACAGAAGAAAATGTATAACAAATGCTATTTTATATATTAACATATGGCTTTATTTTTGCAACTTAGCTTATAAACTTTTGCTCACAGTGAGACGCTTATCTATCAGTTTCAAAATTAATTCGAAAGTATGCAATTGGCATAATATCAGTAAATGTTGTATCATTTATTTTCTACGTAGGTGAGATATTATTATGAGAAGTAAATAAAATGAAAGATAATTAATCCATAATAGTACTAAAATATTTTAGAATTAAAAATGTTATTTAGCTAAAAAACTACGCTCATGGGCCCAACGGAATGTAATACGGTTTTATTATTTATATAAAGAAACATATAATCTTTACCAATCATTTGTATAAGAGAACAATATATATACGGTTTCAGCGAGCTGTAGAATATTAAAACGGTCATAAAAAAATAGCTCATTACTTGCAACTTTAAGCGATATAGTGAATAAAGTGCAATATGCATGCTAATGGTTTTACTTTTATTTTGTATTTAAATAACGCTATTAAAGTTAAACCCATATACATATATCTTTACATAAAACGATTATGTTAGACCTACACGTTATTGATTTAGTGAGTTCATATAATGAAGTGAATCTGATTAAAACTAAAACTTGAAATATAGTAGCAATCAGAGAAAATGCAACATATAAATTTTCATGACTATATTTTGAAGAATGTGTAAGCGCATCTGAATTATGAGCTGGGTATTTACTGAGATAATTTTGCTTGATTACGCAATGAATTATCAATAAAATTACATATAATAATACAGTACCAACATTTTCAGCTTCATACCCGAACTCACGCAGACCTTATTATCTGTTCACTTACATTTTTAATACCATTTTTGATGATTTAATATTATCAGAATAAGAAGTAGGTTATTTAGTCAAGAAATTTATATCTTCTTGCATTTTGTCATACTATACTGATTCAGTTAGTAATGTGCCTAAGATATTTAGTATAAGATATAAAAAGATATATATACAATTTTACAAGATTCGAAAGCAAAATAGAGGAGAGATATTAGTAGATGAAGAGCAGTAATAGAGAGTATCTTATATGGGACGTCTGTTAATGTATTTTGACAGCACATTTACAGTGAAAGAACAACGCTCAATAGACGAACTAGTTTCTTGGTTCGAAGTCAGCAATTTTAGACATAATGTTACATCTTTGTTGTGGAAATAGTAAGAGGCTTATATTTTTATATCAATGTCTACTGGCTTTAGTAGAAGACGAGGAAGGAGTGTACTTGATAGACATTTGAATTTCTGACTCGCTTTGAGAAATGCGTCGATTTGTGGTTAAACGTTTTCCAAAATGAAGATGATATAGTATGTAGTTTACTTTGGACTTGGCCCTTCTCTTACAGTACTCGAAATTTATTGAACAGCTTACTAAATCTGTGGTAAGATATTATCTATCGGACTTTCTTGTTCACTATCTGCCGTGCGATTAAAGTTTAGCAGAGGAGAGTTACAAAAGGACGAAAGATTTTTACGAATACTTTAGGAGACAATCCCTATTACATTTTCTTTTTAAGGAAATTTACATTTTGGTCCACCTTTACTAACTACAGAGAAATCCAAAACGTATATTTTTTTATATACGAAGAGAAACAATACCTATAATATACTAGATCATACAGACACATACACACACACACACAAACACACACACCACATTATATAATATCTATATGTATATTTTAGTTATATTCTGATAAATAATATATTAATAGTAATAATCTAGCTATGATAGCTATACGTATAGCACTGGTAACTGAAACACACACCCTCTCTCTTACATTAACGTTAATTCCTTATAACTATAGTCTTAGTACCTGTCTATAGTTAATGTCTTTCATTTTTATTTCATGTATTATTCTTTATGTACTTATTTGTCGTAGATTACTGTTCAATCCTCTCTGCTTGTGTCTCTCTGCTTCTTCATTTATGTTCCTGTGCTCCTGTGATGTTATGTGTTAGTTTATATCTTGGTTTATACTGTTTGTCTCTAGATCTAGTTTACTGTTCTGGTTTTTATTTAGTCTACTTGTCTTTATGTCTCTGTCTTTACTTCTCTCTCATAAGATTATTTATTTATCTCATACTCTATTTAATCATATTTCATCTCAGTCTCTCTCTCTCTACGCCCTGTTCTCTGGTCTCTCTCTCCCTTCCCTCGGATAAAAAATCCTTCTCTCTTATACTCTCCATCTCGTCTCGTTCATATCTCATCTCCAAATGAGAATATTATTAAATATAGAAAATGAAATATAATTAGATAAGAAAGCTCATAGTTACATGTAATTGTAAGGGCAGTGGGTAAATAAACTACCAAATTGAAAGATTAATAATAATCCACCTGAATCTTTAATACAATAAATTTTTTATAATGTTTTATTATTTGAATATTTATCTAATGTACCTTAAAACATTCCCAGATATTAATCTTACTCCTTTTAAAACTACTTTAAAAGGATGACTAGCTCAAACTACAAATTATATTAGATAATAAATATTATTAAATATACTACTACTACTACTGATTCTTACTACTACTCTAAACTTATTTATATCATACTACTACTACTACTACTGAAATATGTGCTCTTTCCAAACCTATCGACAACCTACTATCTTATTACGCACTACTACTTTGAACTAATATTTAAAAATAATTAAATATAAATAATAATATAAATAGATACTTATCAATATTATCAATAATATTATTTATTCAAATTTATATGTAATATTATTAAATAATAATAATTTAATAATTATATTTAATAATTAAATTATATATTAAATAATATTTAATTTTACATAATTTTATATTTATTATTAAATTATTAATTTATATGTATATAATATAATACAGTAAACAGTAATAAGGTTTTATTTCGGGATACTTTTAAAAAAATATTAAAATAAATATAATAAAGTAAATTATTACTAAATTAATTTAATATAAATAATAATGAGGTAATTTTTATTATGAATTTATGTTATTTTTAAATAACCTACACATTACGGGATATAGAGATAATAGGAGAAAACATAATAAATTATTAAAGCTCATAATAGTGGGGTAATATAGAATGAATTTAATCAGAGATAAATAATTAATAAGGGATCTGGAGGAGTACGAATGTAAGAAAATGAATTTATTGGACGGGATAATTTAGGCGAGGAGAATTATACTAATTTATTATGAAATAGGCAATAACTAGAACTAAGGCTCTGAAAAAGTTTTTGCGGAAAATTTGGGCGGGAATGCGAATTAGGGGAGGACGGCAAACATGGTGCCAAAAGCAGTCATCGATGGCCCTTAATAGTATGTGCTTGATGAGGAAAGTTTTGTCTGATTGTAGTATTGATTCTATAACATCCACATTTAGTCGGGAATTTGAGACCGATATAGCGTGAGATATCTTAAATCACTAGTAAACGTTTAGTGAGTGGTGCTCACAACTCTCTAATTTCGTATTTAAAATAATCTTTGAAAGCAATGTTGACATGTTTGAAGAAAAGAAGATAGTATTTATGTTACATTTCCCGCACGCGTTTTTCGTCTCTAAAACTTTGAGACATTTCAGAGGATTATTTCTTTGTGAGCGAATGAGTCTAAATTAATATATAATACATTAAATGTCAAGATTGATATTTGAGTTTATTAGATTAATATCATTAAATTTTTTATGTTAATGTCTGGTCTGCGTGTTTGATGTAGAAGGCTTCCGCAATTTTAAGTTTCTGGAACTTCACATGATCCGTATAATATTGTGAAGCTGTTTAAGATAATAGTTGGCTAAATAGTTGATTGACCAAGTGTGCGCCGTTTTGAAATGTTTCAAGATTTTGCTGGGACTGTAGCGACTGTTTGAATATGCCCTGTCCGAACAATCGATTTCGTCGTGTACCAAACATATTAATAATTGTTTAACTTGATTTACGTTACTTAGTTTCCTGACTCATAGTTTAGGCAGTTCTAAACTTGGTCACAATCGTGATGGATAAGCTCTGATCAATTAAGCTAATAATTACTCTTGTTGACCTTAAAGGAAAGATTTGACATTTTGATTTTATGTTTAGTTGTTATTTATGGTATATTCGTCTTCGACTTTAATTTATTTTGAAGGCCTGTCTTTATTATTGTTTTATGCAGGTACTGAGATGTATAATCAAATCATAACGTAGATTTCACTATATTCTATTCATTATTAAAATGAAAATTAGAAACTATGAAAGAAATAGCATTATTCGAAGGTTGAATATCGAGTTGCGGTGAAAGAGTATAAGCAGATGAATATCGAACGTTTTCAGGATTTCACCATTGGTATGATTTAACGCTTGCCTTTTGAAAAATTTTTATAATTTTTACCCAGTAAAGTTTTTTCTAATTTTAATTTCAATTTAATAATAGTTATATTTCACCTGAACCTCTCAAAGTCACTGCTCAGTTAGGGAAGATAAATTAAATTATTTTACTTAAGGTTAGCGTTACTTTGCATTAACAATATTACTTCTATTTTCAAAAAAAAAGTTTCCAATAGTATTGAATTAATCATTTTAATTTAGGGGTTATTAGTTCAAATCATGCTCTGTAAACCTAAGAGTTTTTACGATAGATTTTTTTGTAAAGGAAAGGCACTTGAAGTCAGTTAGCAATAGTAGATTCAATAATATTCAAATACATTAACATTGTGACCTTTATCTAAAAGATTAGTTTTAATTTAGACATAAAATACATTGGCAAACTTAAAATAAGATCTTTATTGATTGTTCCGTCAGAATTTTTATATTATTTACCCATGTAAATTTTTTCAAATATCTTAATTTCAATACGGATCACAAATTATCTTCTAATATTTATATAACCTAATATTATTATTTATTATATAGAGTTTTTTTTTTATCTTAAATAATTCATTAATCATCGCCAATAATGATATTACATACCTCCTTTTGATAAACTCTTTAGTTGTATGAAAAATACTTCATCTATTTTTTGAACAGTGTTTATCCTTTAAAAAGATATAGTGAGTGACGTCGTAACGTCGACTATCATAATTCCATATTTCGACTATTGCTAGAAATCCGCCGGGCCTCTGTAATTAGTGGTTGCTTTTCTTCGGTCTCCTATACAGAGAGGAGAGAGGTATATTATTAGTAATATTCCAAGAGCTTTGGCATCAATTACTCAAGCGTAAATAGAATAACTCAGACTAATTTTCGTCAATATTGTTGTAACTACCCAAGTGGCTCGCACATTATTGTTCTGTTACCAACAATATCAGCCAAAACACTTCCAGCCCATCATATAAAAGTATTTGGTTAGATTTATATGTTATTTATTCTTTAAATTTATAACGGTGTTTATTGTTAATTAATTAACAAGAAATATTTAATAACAAAGTTATTGATCTTTTCCTTCAATATGTTATGTATTACCTTTGAGAATAAAATTACGTTATAAGGTATTTCAAATTATTTATACAAAGTTTTAGATGAACACATTTAATTTGGAATAGACATTAATATTATAACTTAAATATGATATATAGATATTAGATTTATATTATAACATTCTTACATTATTCAGGTACCCACCTCACGTATTCTCATAATGAATATTTATCTAGAATTTTAAAAACAAAGATAAATTAATTATATATAATTATTACAATAATGAGGATTATGCTTTTTTTATTATTTTAATTATGTTGATAATTGCACGCATTAACCCTTGGTTAATTACTTCTGCAGGAAATATAATTTGCCTCGTCAGTAGCAAATTGATTTCCTCTAAACGTACAGTTTGACATCACTACGGATTTTATACTAAATTTGCTTTCTTTCCGCCATTGATCCTCTTGTCCAATAGTTTCTCTGATTTATTATTTCCTTCTCTCTTTTCTCCTCTTCTTTCGTAGATAATGTATCGATATTCTATCTTCCTTTGATGAATAATCTTTTCTCTTTCAGATCATCCTGATGATGAACATAGTACATTCGAAACGTCGTGCTTCGCTAGTTATTCTGGTACATTTCAGTTATATTATTTTAGTACACAGGAAAAGTTCAATTTATAGGGGCAGGGTAAATCATGCTTTTAATTATAACCATTAATTTTAATAAACATGGCTTAGTTAAAACTTAGGTTTATATTGGTTGCTGAGTTCATGTATTAATTATTATTTATAAGACTTTATAAAAATTATATCATTATAAATTTAATTTATTCTGAATTAACGCTCAATTTATCTATCAGGCATTCTTTTATATTATAGTTATCATAACACCACTGATAATGCGTCCTGGTATATATTGACAACTTAAAATGGGTATTAATATCCTATTTATTAACACCGATTCTAATTTTTATATTACAATAGACAATCTATCCGTAAAAACTTTTTAGTTTAGCAGAGCATACAACCTATGTTCACCAACTTGGAAAACTTCTGATGAAGAAATTTGCCGCATTGAAAGTAAATTTATTTTAATTATTTCTGTGATTTGCGATTCTACCACTAAAACATAAAATCATGTACAAATAATTAGAATAAGGAATTTTTAATTTATTATATGTATATGGTATGTGTTTATTCAAATTGTTAAAAATTATTAAATCAAAAATAACAGGAAGTTAATATTGAACGTGAAGAGATTTTCCTAGGCTGATCAGTTACTTATAATGATTGAGGATTCAGAGATTATAATATTATAACTTTCTTATATCTTCATAATAAACTTATTATTTCTAATGCCCAATAAGACTTTATCAAATTATGATGAAGTAGAATAAGTGCCTTTATTATTGATTCATTCGTTAATATTTTATTGAAACTCTCAATTATTCTTCTCAAAACTAAAGACACTTATAGTTATTTATTTCAAAAAATTCTTATCCATGTAGAGAACTTATTAAATATTTTTACCAATGTTCATAATCCTGTACATATACTGTACAAAAAGCTTCCGTAAGAACCAGGAATGCATTGACCGACATTTCATTCAACGTTATTGTGTTTAAACCTTTTATAACTTGTCCTTCGAGTTTTCAGATCTGATATCCGTCCAGTAAATTACATTAAATCTAATTTTGGTATACACTACGAAATTTACGATATTTAGTCGTCGACAGGGCATATTTCAACATCGCTAATCAAGTCCTCAGCAAAATCTTTTTATACTTATTTTTTCGGTCTTACGGACGATCATATATATTTTATGTGTCTTTTAATTAAACAAATTATCCTTTTTCAAGATTATTCCTAATTTATTAAGGTTAATCACAATTCTTATTTATTTCCACCCATCTTACAATTTACTTTATGTGGGAATGTCCAGAAACCTTTAATAAAGCAAAGTAGTAAAGCAAGCAGAGATTATAATGTGATGAAAAGCGCAGCATTAATAACTCATAAAATCCTTAATTAAGTATTAATGCTGTTAGTTACTAAATTTAATTCTTGCATTTACTTGATATTTTATAATTACATCTTATTTATATATTAATTTACGTAATCTATCATTTTACTCGCTACAAACTATTAGTAAATTTTCAAATCCTCTTTTGAGTAATATGAATATCAACTTAAGTATTTACGATGACTGTGCATACCCTAGCTGTATTTAGGGCTAAAACAATGTAAATAAATTAATATCTTATTCTTTCTATCTTTCATTCTTTTTTAAACTGTGCTTATATATTTAAGATTATTTATTTTTTAAATTTGAAAAGTTATTACTCTATGTATCTAAAGAATAATTAATATCACTTATTTATTGATTAAGTATAACATTTTCTTAGGAACCCCTGATTATATGTATCGTCCTCATTATGAGGTCCATTTACTAAAAAACTTTCTATACATTAATCACATTAAATAATAAGTAAGTTATATAATAATCAAAAACCAATTTATTCCAAACGATTAAATAACCCAGATGTTAGTATGGATAATCCAAATAATACATAAAACTAAATAATAATAATATGTATAATAATAATAAATAAAAAAAATAATAATAGACTAATACTAACACTAGACAATGATTTACTTAGGTTTGATTGTAAGAAACATTTATTGAATTATAGGATAATGAGATCACATGAACCAAGCTTTAATATTAATAACTCCAAATTACACTAATACACTAATCACTTAATAATTGGACTTATATGCACAGTAAAAAAAAAACGACAAGCAATGGCAACAAGTCTCCCAGAACTACACAGAGGATTTTACAAAAATTTACCAATTTATAAATAGACTAAAATTATAAGTCAAACCGAGGTCCCAACTGTACTGTATTCATTCAATCTTAGTGCAATAATTATCTACATGCTCCCCTATTAAACTTATATTACGGAAGCGACTCCAACTCTAAATCTTTTTTCGGTATCTTACATTCAGTCGTTACCTCCCCCCTCGACCCCCTGCCTTACAACATCAGGCGCGCCCTCTCCGTCCATTCTCACAGTCATTGTTTATGACGTAGGAATTTACTCTGTAATTGTACTCGCCCCGTTCCTCCCTTACCAGCATTCGGTTCGCGGACGACTACTATTCGCACTTTCTGTAGGGACGGTCGTATAAATAAAATTATCATCGCGAAATATATTGATTTACCGTCACACTTCCTTCTCAACGCTTCACTTGTTTACCTACGGGTTTTCACACCCTTCTAGTACTTTGATGGCACGACATCTAGGATTTAGGGAATACAAGCTCAAAGGCATGAGGGTGGACACTTAAGTTATTTTTTTTTGATTACATTACTTCTTTCTGGAATACTTTAAGTTTTTATCTGAGACACTTTTTAATGGTACACGCCTATTACCTCTACTTTTCATTTTACTCTCTCTTCTCCATCTTCACGTCTTATTCATCTATCTTTATAATATTATATGTATATATATATATATATATTATTAATAATATTATAATATATATTAATATATTATATTATATATATATGTGACAATGTATATATATATTTATTTCACTTATCTTCTAAATTATAATATCTAATATAATAATATTATTATATTATATTATATATTCCATTTTAATATCTTACGTTTATAGCTCGCTCTCAACTTATATTATATTTCTCTAGTATTCAATATAAGTAAAGAATATTCCATTATTATAGTTAATATAATATTACATTAATAGGTTATTAATTTGAAATAAAACTATTATCTTATTTTATTATGGCGTTTTTTTTTTTGGTTAATATAATAATAAAATATTTATATAATAACTTTAGTATTCTTTATATCCAGAATATAATTAATTTAATAAATTAATATATGATAACAGTGTTCATTTTTTATTACGTAATTTGTGATGTAGTTGTTATGCAAAATAAGATAAGATAAGCTAAATTTTAGATTTCGTACCAGTTTTTAATCAGTATTTTATATTCTCAAATTTATTGAACTATTTTTTTATTATTAAAGCTGAAAGGGGAATTTATTAAAATTGTATTTTGACATAATTGTGTATTAATACATAGTTTTCCAATGTTAAAGTTGATATGTTATATTAGCTCTCACATTATTCAAAATTAATTTCCTTGTAGTTATAAAAACGCATTTAGACTTTATGAAACACTATATTTCATTTTCCAAATCAAACCATTTCCAGATTAATGAATACTTTAATAACGACTTTAAACTAACAAAAATACAAAGAATATTAGAATTTGATCAGTGAAAAATAACCTTTGGAAGTACAAATGGAGTTTTTTATTCATTTATTATACAACGCAATAATGTGGCGTGGTGTTGGGAGTATTTTCAAAAAACCGTCTAATTATTTTCACGAGATATTTCCTAATACCACTCTTTGTTTATAAAAACTCGGAAATTAATTATAATTTTATGGTACCCTCAATTTTAATTTCTTGCATCATTCAGCTAATAATTATCGTCTCTATCCAAAAAAAATTAAATTGATTTTTACATCTTAAAGGTATTTAAATTTATATTATTTTGCATTTACAATTATTTTATTTAAAACAAAGGTTTGAGATATTACCTATTTCTGATGGCTAAATCTTAAATTTAATACATTATTTTTTTATATTTTGATTTATGATTTAATTCACCTATCTATCATATACATATAATTATATATCAACCTATTTAATTTATTATTTCAGTTATCTTTAATTTCCTCCTCCTGGTAGGAAAACCTATCCATCGACTCTCTCAACCCTATCCACACGGTTTTTGCTACCTCTTATTATATTCTCTAGATTTTTGTTGCCAGGGAGCGCGGTTTGCTAGACCTATTAATTATCTATACGTATTATTCATATCCTTTATATTATTATTTAATATATCACGTGATCTAGAGTATATTTCCTTAATTATGTATTAAATATAGTTAATTACTGGAGTATATATATTATTACTCTATTATAATTTATAGTTATATTATATTAAATGAAATTGTTATTTATTATATGTTGTATAAAAATTTATATATAATATATATTATATATCTATATATATATATATATATATATACTTATCTGATATAATATCTTCAGCCAAAAATTATGATTATAATGGGAGCCCCAAAAATCAGCAACCTTTTCCTATCCGTTAACTATAAATTTACACTAAATAATAGACCCAAATCTACGTCGTTTTAAAAAATAAATTTTTAATTCCTTGGGTTTGGTTCTGCTTGTATGCAAATACGGAAGCTCTCTGTAAATTTTGGGAAAAAATATAATTTCAAAAATTAAATTGGATGGCCAAATTATAATTTTTTCCAGTTTTTACAAGGAAAAACTTCTATAAATTATCAAACGGAATTCGGGAAAGGCAAGAAAAATAATTGTCATTATTCAATAGTGAATGCACTTATTTAAAGGTAATCATCTTCAACACTTCTCAATGTCCTTTCATTATTCCCAAACTATTCTATTTCCTTAGACCTTATATGATATTATATTAATATATATATATATTATCTATGTTTATAAATATTATATATTATATATTATTTATCTATATAAGATATATATATAATATATATAAATATATAATATATAATATTATATTATATTATCAGGGTTGGTGCTCGTGGTAGAAATGGATGGGTGTGCGATTTCTATATATATATATTATATAGTATTATCTTATATAATAATAAACTAGATAATGTAGAAAGAGTATACTATATAATATATATATATATATTATATATTATATATTATATCGGTCACTCGGTAGTGGATAGCAATGTATGGCTTATTCACATAACCTCTTGATTGTGACACGCAAAAGATTAATAAGTTGCACACGCCGAATAATTAAAAATAAAATGGCCTCTACTTCTCTCTTTAATAGCTTTAATCTTCATCGACATGTAGGTAGCCGCGTGTATATCGTTTAATTACTTGCATTACTAAGTCAAGTTATTTATTTAATTATATTATTATTATTTTATTATTATTATATTATTATTATTATTAAAGTATTATTATTATTATTTTATTATTATTATTATTATTTTTATTATTATTATTATTATTTAATTATTATTATATTATTACTTATTATATTAATTATTATATTATAAAAGTTTTTGATTTTACTTTCCAAGTTTCCTAAATTTTATTTCTGTTACATAGTCATATATTTCTTTAATGAATCTTCTGAAGCATATAGATTATAAAAAAGAGAATATTTTATTTTTCTAATTCCCGACTCTTTTCGTCTCTAACTTGAGACATTCTCAGAGGATTAATTTCTTGTCAACTTCTGGGTTTGAAACGTTGTTGATATGCCCTATCCAACTGCTGGGTTTGAAGCAATGTTGTTATGCCCTATCCATCTGTTGGATTTGAAGCGATGTTGATATGCCCTATTCAACTGCTGGGTTTGGAACGTTGATATGCCATATCCAACTGCTGGGTTTGAAGCGATGTTGATATGCCCTATCCAACTGCTAGGTTTGAAGAGATGTTATTAACTTATTATGCCCTATCCAACTGCTGGGTTTGAAACGATGTTGATATGCTCTATCCAACAATCTATTCGTCGTGTAACCAATATATGTCGACGTACATGTCTGAATCAGGGGAAATAAGTTACCTCACGACGTGATGGATGTTGGGCGGAACATCTCTTGTAGTGAGGGAGGAAGATAGTTATTTGACTTAGGTAAAAGCTGACTTTAATTTTGGAGTTGTCTTTAGTTTTGGCGTGGGAGTTCAAGATAATACGCAGGCACTTCAGGAAATCACTGTAAATATGCTTTCTACTTCTGTTGCAAATTATATTCAAGAATTATTTCAAGTTAACTTATTAATATATTGGTTGTAATGGTTTTTATTAATTAATTTTCAACTGAATATTGTGGTGATCACAGTTAATTTAAATTTTACTTATGCGGCAAATTTCTTCATGAAAAGTTTTCCAAGTTGCATAGGTTGTATGCTCTGTTAACTAAAGTTTTTACGATAGATTCTTTGAAAATAGTCGGTGAATAGGATCCATAGTTCAAATACAGACATTATCAGTGGGTTTGACTAGATGGCTGTAGATATTGAGCCGTCAGAATTAATATTGATTTTAAGGTCTAAAAAACAGATATACATTATAAAATTATTTCGCATGTTAAATTTTAAGTAAACTCTCTTGAATCCTATTGATGAACTGATGTATATGATCTCTATGTTCCTAAAGATAGTGAGGGTGTCGTCGACATATCCTTATGTAAAACGGGGTTAAAGTTGTTTGTTTCACAAAGTTTTTGTCTTTCCAGATTGGACATATAGAAGTGGACAATGTAGGTCCAAGTGGTGAGCCCCATCGACACTCCATCAGTTGGTAGGATATATTTTTTTCTTTAAATTTATAATTACAAGCACAACAAATTAAGAAAAGGTTCTCATATGTTGTTGTGATAATATTTCTGGTGGGGGTAGGTTTTGAGTGATTACTTCGTGTAATTATTCATGTCAATCGTTTCAAGTATATCACTCAAATTAACCTACCCCCACCCAGAAAAATCAAAGCAAAACATATGAGGAACTTTTTATTAATTTGTTGTACTACTCAATCACCGTTTAAATTTAAAGAAACATATTACTCTAACAAACTGATGGGAAGTGTCGATGGGCTCACCACCTGGACCTACATTTGCAGACTTTTATATGTCCAATCTGGAAAACCAAAATCCTTCGTGAAACAACAACTTCTAACCCCGTATTTCATACATTATATGGTCGACCGACGACCTCACTATTTTAGGAACACTGATCCTCTCAGTTCATCAATATTCAAGAGTTTTCCATGCTTAAATTTAATACGAAACTTATGGTTAATAATGCTATTCTGTTTTTTAGACATTAAATCTATTATTTCGACGGATTCATATATTCTTTATCAGGCATCATGTCAATACTTCCACTGCAATTAATTGTGTCTGGTTAATGAAACTACTGGGTCCTATTTCCAGCTCGACTATTACTAAAAATCTTATCGTAAAACTTTAGTTTACAGAGCGATACAACCTATGTTTCCAACTGGAAAACATTTTTGATTGAGAGAAATTTCCCGCATTAGTAAAGATTTAATTAACTGTGATCATGCCTGATTTTTATGTTGTATATTTATTAAGAAAACATGAATGGTTTTTATTACACGCATTAAAGAAAGTATTATTATCGATGAAATGCGATATATTTCTCCTTCATTCCTCCAGTTGCCTTTATTAATCTGCGATAGAAAGTAATGGATTATGTGCCTTCGTATATTTTTGAACTTCTCCCTCAAAAACGTAAAGACGCCCTTCAAAAGTAAAGTCAGATCTTATACCTAAGTATTACATTCCAAAGCAGACTGTCATCTTCCCTTTAGGCCACTAAGAGAGCTTTGAACCGACAGCATCATCGTTGTGTACTCAATTTATACTGTCGCTCCTGACTCGTCATGACTGTACGCTTCGAGCCTATATATGCGTTACTTAGACGAATCGATTGTCGGACAGGGCATATCACATCGCTACAGTCCCAGCTAAATTCTTTGAACATTTCAAAACGGGCACATGGTCAATCAACTATTTAGCAATATTTCTAAATCATTCTTCTACAACTTGATAGCGCGTCATTGTTGAAGTCGAAACTTCAATTGCGGAGGCTTCTATCATCAAAATCATCGCAGACCAGACATTAAAATAAATTTATGTATTTCTGTAGACTTTGATAGTAACTGATTTATTTATTATATATTAATTAGATCTCATTCGCTCATTCTAAGAATTATCCTCTGATAGATTCTCAAGTTTAGAGACTGAAACGCGCTCGGGATAATGATATAATAATATATTTCTTCTTCACATGTAAATTGTTTTCAAGAGATTTATTTTAAGACAATATAAACATCCAACAAATATATTAGAAACTGGAAATAAATAATATATATTTCGTATATAAATCAAAGGCATCATGATTATTGATTTCTCTGATATTAGTTATTATCTATTTTATTATTATGTATCTGATTATTATTTTATTACTTATTATTATTATATTATTATATTTATTATTATTTATTATTATAGTTATATTATTATTATTATTATTATTTATATTATTATTAATTATTATGTACTTATTGATTATTACTATTATTAATTATTAGTTATTATTATATTATTATTATTGATATTTATTATTTATATTATTTATTATTTTTTATTATTATTATTATTATTATATTATATTAAATATTATTATTATTAATTATCATATTATTATTATTTTATTAGTAGTACTTTTATTTATTATTATTATAGTTAGTAGTAGTATAGTAAGTGCAGAGTAGTAGTAGTAGTAGTAGTGATAGTAGTAGTAGTTAGTCGTAGTAGTCTAGGAGTAGGCAGTAGTTGTTCGTTCGTGTGACTAGAAGTTTTCATAAATCATTTATAAAAAATTTTTTAACCAATCATAGAATGTCATGACTGAGAACAATAATCTAGTTATATATGCTTAAGTGCTTTCTTTATCTATATATTTTATTGTCTTTTATTTTCCTTTGGAGAGAGAGAGAGAGAGAGAGATGAGAGGAGAGATCGGCTAAAGAGTAGAGAGCAAGAGAGAGGAGAGAGAGAGAGATGTATGAGAGAGAAGAAGACGAGAGAGAGTAGACATTAGGACAGAGACAGAGACGTAACAGACAGACAGCAGAGGACAATCAGACTGCAACATACTAAGAGTACAGACAGGAGAAGCAGAGAGCCCAGAGAGAGAACAAGACAATGACAGGACAGTACAAGAAAGAATTAGACATACAACAGACAGCACAATGAGGAAGAGGAGAGAGAGGGTGTGTGTGCGTGTGCGCTGCGCGTGTGTGTGTGTGTGTTGTGTGTGTGTGTTGTGTGTGTGTGTGTGTGTGTGCTTGTGTGTGTTTGGTGTGTTGCCGTTATGTATGTTTCAGACTAACGATTATTCGTGACTTTCCTCGCAAGAGAATTATCAAAAAAAGCACGAACAAATTTATTTTTGGATAAAATCGTTTTAATCATACACGTTTTAGACAGTAAAGTTAATTTTTATTATTTATATAGAATGACGTTAAAAAGATTGCAAATATTTATTGAGAAGGTGCATTGAGTTTATGGTGCAATTCTATTTTATATATATTATATTATAATATATTATATTTTATGTTCATTACAAATATTATTGAATATATTTATATATTTTTATTTATATATATATTTAAAAAATATAATAGTAAAAAAATCATTTAAATTTTTATATATATTATTATGTTTATTTTTTTACAATTAGATTTAAAATGTTATTATTATTACATATGAGTGAAAGTTTATATTATATTAATATATATATTATATATATATAATATATATAATATAATATATTTATTATATATATATATCTATATATTAATATATATAGTATATTATATTATCTTTTTTACCCTTTCATTTTATTTTTTAATTTTCTTTCTCTGTTTCAGCTATCAGTAACATTTTTCAGGCTTCTCGTCTCTCATCTCTCTCGTCTCTCTCTCTCTCTCTCTCTCTCTCTCTCTCTCTCTCTCTCTCTTTCTCTCTCTCTCCTCTCTCCTCTCTCTATCTCTCTCTAAAAAGAAAAGTGTCTAAAACCCTCTCTCTCTTCTTCTCTCTCTCTCTCTGCTCGTCTCTTCTCTCCTCTCTCTCCTCTCTCTCTCTCCTCTCTCTTGATGATTCTTTCAAATTCGCTTTTTCCAAAGTGTTGAATGCCAATTCTCCTCCTCCATTCTTTCTTTTCTTCTATCTCTCTTTAACATCATGGAAATAAAATTGTCTTAAGTGTTATTATTTCTTGAATATATTATTATTATGAATTATGATGAATATATTCTCTATGGTATATAATTCTTTGTTATTTGTTGCACTTCTGCAAAAATATTCAAAAGATAGTTTAAATCATATACGTTTAGAGCAAATTATTTGATTTGTTTTTGAAATTAGAATTTCACTCAATATTTGCTAAGTAAAATTGTTATGTTTTTCATATTATGTTATGTAGTAAAGGTTGGAATAATAATAATATAATAAAATAAAATTAATATATAATAATAAGTAATAATATAATAATAAATATAATTAATAATATATAATAATAATAATAATTAATTATATAATAATAATATAATAATAACAATACAATAATAATAATAATATAATAAATAATAATAATAATAAGTATAATATATATATAATAAAATTTAATAATAGAATATATATAATTAATATATAATATAATATTACAATAATATAATAAAAATAATTATAATTAATAAATTAATAATAAAAAAT
>JABUQX010014011.1:0-2500 GCA_015478945.1 Trachelipus rathkii
GGAGAGAGATATTTACTATATATATGTATATATATATATTAATATATATATATATATTATGTTTTATAAATATATACTATATACATATATATATTATTATATATATATATATTATATATATATATACTTATATTATATATATATATATATATATATATATCTGTTATATATATATTATATTTATATATATATATATATATATATATATATATATATATATATATATATATATATATAATTAATATATATATATATAATATATAATATATTATTTCTATTATATATATTATATATAATATATATATATATATATATATAATATATATATTATAATATTAAATATATATATATATTATATATATATTTATATATATATATATATATATATATATAATATATATATATATATAATACTATATATAATATAATATAATATAATATATATATACTATATATATATATATATATAATATATATATATAATATATATATAAATATATATATACTATATATATATATAATATATATATATATATATATATATATATATATATATATATATATAATTATATATATATATATATATATATTATATAATAGTATAATATATATATATATACTATATATATATATGGTTAGGGTGAGTGAAAATTGTGTGAATAAAAACATTTTCCCCTTTTTTTTTACCCTAATATGTTGGAACGTTGCCTTTTTACTGGTCTGTAAATTACACTTACCAAAATTTCAGTTTATCTATTGTGTTCATCTTTGGCTGCCAATGATAGCAGGGAATAATTATTTATCATATACAAATAATATATAACATTTTGTTAATTGCTCCAGCCGTCATGTAGGCTCTTTGCTTGCTTTTTTTTTTCAACGAAAAACAATCCAGAACTCACCACGAGGAGGTGGCTGCACATCGAGTTCCACCACCCACCCACCCTTTATACGTAACGTCTTACATTATTTGTCTTCCAAAACGTCTTTTTGTTTCAAAAATGTCAGTAAGGCTCATTCTTTGACGCGATTTGCGATCTTATGAATCCATCTCTTGCTTCGGTTACTTCACCTGCTTCTTGATGCCTCTTGTGAGACCAATTTTTAACACAGCGTTCAACTGCTTGTGTGTGGCAGGAAAATTTTAAAATATCATCAGATGTGGATTTTTCTAAAGGTGGCTCAGTAATTTCTACTGAAAGCCAGTTTATTAAATCTACATAGGTTTCTGCACCAAAAATTTAACTATGGGAATGCTTGATAATTCACGGACATGGAAACGGGCCTTCACGATTTGATAAACATTTCAGAATTCTTATAATTCCCAACTCCCTTACATGTTTCCTGTTATCTGCCAACATACTGTAGATAGCAAGATATTTTCAGGATGAGCAAAGTATGCATTCTTTGCATAGCCGTATATATAATGTTCTTTACGTCTTTAGGTAAGAATCTAGATTTTTCTATAATACCAAAAAATAAGGATTGCTTCCATGACGACACGAAGGTTTTGTTTTTATTTCAAACCATGAAGGTGCATATACTTTCATAACAAATTCTGTTAAAAGTTTCAAATTTTGAGAAGGTTCTTCCGTTGAAACATATAATCTTAAAATCCGGCTAGCTGTGATTAATCCTCTAGAATGGCTCATATTTCCTGGATTCTTTATTGATAAACTTGAAGATATTGTCTGTCCCTTTTGAAATTCCATTACACTATCATACAAATATTGCTGATCCATAATAAAGCTCCCTGTTGTAAAGGTTTCAAGGCAAAAGTTACTTGGATTTTTTTCAAAATTAACAAAGGGCATCTCTTCACACCTTTCTAGTTGTTTTCCGATTGCACCAGAGTACCCTTTTGGTCCAACAGTTTTCCTTTCAAAAGGAAGCAGTAAATGACGTATAGAAGTAGTTTATTTATATGAAGCAAGCAAATAAACCATTGCAATGGATGACCTATAGAAAGTTCAATTTGTTGTATAATACCATTTTTCCTGCCCGTGTTGACGACTGTTCCATCACAACCAATAACTTGCAAAGTAGAAATATCAACACTTTTTCGTAGATAATTCAAAATACATTCTGTTACAGTCGCTTCAGCCTTTCCAGATACTCCAGGGCAACATGGCCAAGATATATGGAACTTGGTTCTGAGACCTGGACAATATGTTCTTCAGTTACGGTTTTTCTTGCCGTTATTACTCCTACTTTAATTTCTTTTAGAGTTTTATCTTTACGTCCATCAAAATATAGTCCATGGATAGATTGCTGTTTTTCTATAGCTTTTCTTTTCAGATCGCTGCGACCTGTTACTCGTTCCCTTCTTATTTTGCTGCGATCCACTACCTTAGAATAATCATCCTTGGTTATTATTCCGAAATCTTTTAATGCTGCATTCACAGAATTGCGGACGACCTATCTGAGACACCTGTTTAAATGTGGCAAGCTTTGAGCTAAATGTTGTAAAGTGGGACTTCTCATTTTGGAGAAGGCGTGT
>JABUQX010014011.1:17500-26905 GCA_015478945.1 Trachelipus rathkii
CATTTTTTCTTTAAGTGCTTAGAGAACAAAAGTGTTTGAAGAAAAAATAGAAGAGCTTATCCCTAAGAGTAGCAAAAAGAGATTAAAAAAGTTTGCGAAACTCGCTGGAGCCAACGGAATGAATCGGTTTTATTATTTAAAGATATGATAAACCCGATAATAGCAGCTTTAGAACAAATAAAATGTGAAGTTGGAGATCAGTCAAAAAAAAGCTACTTTAATTCAAAACAATGTTTATAGTGGATCTTTTATGGTTTCCCTTTTTGTTTTAAACAGACTATTAGGTTTAACATACAATCTTTCAAAACAACTACAGACAAACGTTATTGATTTGGTAAGTGCATATAATGGAGCGAATCTAGTTAAAACTAAACTTGGCCATCAGAGGAAATGCAACATTAGAATTTCAGCATATTTTTGAAGAAAGTGTAAGCGCATCTGAATCTGAGCTGGGTATTGGAATTGCTGTACCAAGAATTAACAAATTCCAAAAATACAGATCCAACATTCCTACTTCTGACCCACAGACTTATTATCTCACATCCATTTTTATACCATTTTTGGATGATTTAATATCAGCATTAGGAGAGAGGTTTTTAAGTCATAAAGAAATTATATTTTCTTGCAATTTGTCATACCGAACAGGTGTAATGTGCCATATGAGATGATAAAAGATGCAACATTTTACAAAGAAGATCTCGAAAGCCCAATTGAAGATTTAGTAAAAGCAGAATGGGATTTATGGAAGTTGAAATGGCATCACAGCACAGATCGTCCAAAAACAGCAATAGACGAACTAGTTTCTTGTTCGAAGTCACAATTTACAAATATCTATATTTTGTTGTAATTCGGCAATTTTACCAGTGTAGATGTTAGTTATGTCGGACTTTGTTCACTCTCATGCCTGACGATTAAAGTATTGAGAAACACTATTGGAGATGAAAGACTTACTGGACTTGCCCTCCTCTACATACATCGAAATATTGACATAAAAACTGAAGATGTTATCTCGGACTTTGTTCACTCTCATGCCTGGCGATTAAAGTTAACATCAGGTAAGATGATTTTAGAAATTTATATAAATTATTCCCATTTTTTCTTAGAAATTTAATATTTGGTCCTTCCACTTATATATATATATATATATATATATATATATATATATATATATATATATATATATATATATATATATATATATATATATATATATATATATATATATTTATAATATATATATATATATATATATATATATAAAAAATAGTTAGTGTATATTTAAATATTTTATTATTTTTATTTATTATTTTTTATTATTATTATTATATATATATATATATATATATATATATATATATATATATATATATATATATATATATATATATAGTTTCAAAATCAAAATAGCTTAGGACGCCAATAGTAATAATAAGATTACAATGCCTTAATTAAAAGAGACTAGTGGATTCCTTTTGAATAGAAGAAAATTAAGTTCTTAGATATTTATCATAAATTTATTTAAGAATGGTAGCAAAAGCTTTCGACCTTTAATTCTAGGTCCTCCTTCAGCTGCTGTTTTACATCAACTAAATTAAATAATAATGAAAATATAAATAAAAATATAAAATTATGAAAATTAATTTACAAAAGTTTGGTTTTAAGTTTTTTGAAAAAAGGTGAGGAGTGCAGAATGTTGTTTATGATGGGATCTATGTGTGAGTCTTTTCTTTGTATATTGTAATTGTTAGAATTTGTTATGCAATAGGATTCAGAAAGTTTTCTAAGTTGTAGATTGTCAATGTGAATAATGGGTGTCATGTGGTTAATGTTTATGTTATGATTATGTGTGGATCTATGAAGGGTAAGGGCAGAATTAGGGTTATCTTGGAGAAGGTCATATTTATGTTGATAATTGCGTCGGGGAAAATCATGTGTTTCTCCAATGTATAGGTTGTTACAGTTGGCACAGGGAATTTTGTACACACATTGGGAAGTAAAGGAATCAGAATGAGTACGAGGTTTGAAGATTTTTTTGAAAGGAAGTACATTGGAGGAAGAAACAAGGATAGATTTGGGTAGGAATTTTTTACACATGTTGTGAGATGTGGTGGGTAGAGGGAGATATGAAGTGTGTGTGTTGTCTTGTCTTCTTGGATTAGTGTAAAAAGTGTTCTTTGCTTTACGGAGGGCATTATTAATGATGTGGTGTGGATAAGATAATTTACGAAAAGTTGAAGAAATTAAGTTAAATTCGGATTGCAAATGGAGGGGGGAACAAATCCTGAGTGCTCTAAGGAAAAGAGAAGATAAAGTGCCAATTTTAGTGTTTAGAGAGTGGGAAGAGAACCAGTGAATATAATTAGGGTTGGCAGTAGGTTTTCTGTAGATGGAGAATTGTATGTGATTATGAGGGGACCAGGTCAAGAGAGCATCTAAAAAAGGAAGGGAGTTGTTGTTGGCAAGTTCAAAGGTAAATTTAATGTTAGGGTGGATGTTGTTGATATGATTGAGAATATCGTTTGGATTGGTGTTAACAGGAATGGCTGCAAAAATGTCGTCAACATATCGGAACCAAAAGGAATTATTAAGAAGAGGATGGGGAAGAATATGATAGATTTCCAAGAGTTCCATAAAGATGTTTGCAAGAATGGGAGAGAGGGGAGATCCCATGCTTAAACCATTGTTTTGTTTATAGTAAGTGTTGTTAAACTGGAAATAGTTGTGCTCAAGGGTAAGGAGAATAAGCTGTTTAATGAGAGGGAAGGGATGAGAAAGGTTAATGTTGTTTTCAGAAATGAAGCGTTCGAGGAGAGAGATAGTAAGAGGGACAGGAACAGAGGTAAAAAGGGAAACAACATCAAAACTAAGAAGGCTGTGGGTATTAGTGTTAATGTTTCTGGACTTGGAAATGAAATTTTCAAAAGGAATCCACTAGTCTCTTTTAATTAAGGCATTGTAATCTTATATATATATATATATATATATATATATATATATATATATATATATATATATATATATATATATATATATATATATATATATATATATATATATATATCAGTGGCGGCTCGTGAACCGAAAACATGGGGAGGCACTTCAATATATATATATATATATATATATATATATATATATATATATATATATAAAATATTATTATTATTATTATTATATTTTATATTTATATTAATATATATATATATATATATATATATATATATATATATATATATATATATATTTTTGTGTTTCAAATTTATTAAATAAATAATTAATATTTATATATAGAAAATAGAAGGAAGATGAAAAAAAAAAAAAATATATATATATATATATATATATATATATATATATATATATATATATATATATATATATATATATATATATATATATATATATATGAGACACGGGAGGTGAAGACGTAACTATTCCAGTGCCATTGCGATTTCCTGGCTCGATAACTGTTGTTTATGTTATTTGGTTTTAATGATTTGGTTTTAAATTATTTGGTTTTAAATGCTTTGAAATATACAGTTATTATTAGTATTGTTTGAAAATGAATCAAATTAGTTCGTGATAGCTTGATAAAAATATACGTGACTTTTAGTAACCACATGGTTAAAGCGTATTTAAGGAAATTATTAGTTAAAACTTAGTTTGTTAATAACATTGAAGATATTGTAAGATGCTACTGATTGCGAATTTGTGTAACAATTTAATTAAAAAGCTTGTGCTTAATATTTAAAAAGCTTTGAAATTGTAAATACTTTGTAAGAAATAATATCTTTTATCGTTATGAAAGTTACATAGTAAATATTCGAATTGATATGGAAGTTTAAGTAAAACTTTAAACTTTGTGAAAGTTGCGAATTTATTATAATCGCTGCGATTTATGTATGCAACTTTGGGGAACTAAATTGAAGCTTTGTAAATAAACTTTTGTAATTTTGTGGATATTTGTAAACTTCTTGAGTGTTTTGCGATTTGTAAATTGAAGGTTATATTTTCGTGAAGTTTTGATGCGATTAAATTGTTTGAGTTGAGTACCTTATCACTGACAGTTATCGAAGCTATACTGAAAGAGTAACCATACCCTATTTCGTAAGTTGTATTTTTATTTGAAATAAAAGTTAATATGGGATTCTCGTAAGAAATAAACATAGAGAATAACATTGGAGCTTTACGACTTCTTATACTAGTATTAAAAGTAAGCTGGTAAGAAGAAATCTTAATTTTGGAAATCATCATTAATTATACTCCAACCCGTCCAGCTAATGATTACTGTAAATTATTCGAAGATATAGTTTGGCTCCGAAGAGAAGATTTTAACATCATCGAAAGCAACTTGATTAAGGAGAAATAAATTTAAGGAAAAAATTTAAAGAAAATAGTAAATGAAGGAAGAAGAGAAATATTGAATAGTCGAAGTAAAATAAAAATAAAACGAAATCAGTATTGTTACGAATAATCGAAATAAAAAGGAAAAGGGAAAAAAGGGAAAAAGAGTAGCACTATTGAAAAGGGTTTTTAAAGAATTTTAAATAAATAATAAGTAAATAAAGGTTTTTAATAGATAATTAAGTTTTAACGGGAATTTTAAAGGAAAAGGAAAGGGAGGTGGGGGAGGGGAGGGAAGGGAGGAAGGGGGGAGGAGGAAGAGGGTGGGGGAATAGATATTAACTGATAGTGTGGGTTTTAACCTTTTATTGTTTTTATATTATTTTAACGTATCTTGTTGTTGTTATTGTGGGTTGGTGAGCGGGGTGGTAGCCCTAGGTGGTGGGAAGCACCTAAGGTGGGGGGTCCCGTAAAGCGTACAGCCTGATTGAGTTATATATAGAAGTAGGGAAAGATGGGGAGGAGAGTGGTAATTAGGGTGGGGTGTATGAATGTGAGAGGGGTAAACGAGGATTTGAAGAGGGAGGAAGTGGGGTTGATGTTTGAGGAAAAAAGGTTGGATGTGTTAGGGATAACAGAAACTAAGTTGAAGGGAAAGAGGGAGTTGGATTTCGGAAAATACAAGGGTATGGTATCGGGGGTGAGCGAGAGAGTGAGGGCGAGGGAGGGGTGGGAATAGTTATGAGGAAAGAGATGTGGGACAAGGTGAGATTGTGTAACCAGGTGAGTTCTAGGATAATGTGGGTAAAAGTGAAATTCGGGGGGGAAATGTGGGTTTTTATTTGTGCATATGCACCAGTGAATGGAGCGAGAGAGGAGGAGAGAGAAAGATTTTGGGGAGAATTGAATGAGTGTTGGGAAAGTTTTGGGGTAAATGAAAAAATTTGTCTATTGGGAGATTTGAATGCAGGAGTGGGAAGGGGGGGGGTGGGAAGAATAATAGGACCCTTTGGGGTAGGGGAGAGGAATGATAATGGGGAAAGTTTGATAGAGTTGTGTGTCGAAAGAAGAATGATAGTGGGGAATACTTGGTTCAAAAAAAGTGAAAATCATAAGTATACATGGAAGAGTGAGATAACGGGGGGAAGGGCGGTACTGGATTATGTGGGTGGAAAGGGGAAAGATAGGGGTAGATTATTAGATGTAAATGTTTTTAGGGGGGGGGGGGAGGGGGATATCGGATCACTATTTGGTGATTGCCAGGATAAGGGTGGGAGGAGAGGTGACGGTGAGGGAAAGGGGAGAAAAGAGGAGAGTGGAAGTGATAAAGGTGGAAAAATTGGAGGAGATAGTATGGTGGGAGGGAGTTTAGGAGAGGTATGGAGGACAGGTGGAGAAACGTGAGAGGGACGGGAATTGGGGAGGTGGAGGGGGAGTGGAAGAGATTTAGAGAGGCAGTATGTGAAGAGGCTAAAAGGGTATGTGGAGTAAAAAGGGTGGGTGCAAGCAGAAGGAAAGGGAGTGAATGGTGGGGAGGAGGTGAAGGAGGTGGTGAAAAGGAAAAAGGAGGCTTATGTGAAATGGTTGGGAAGTAGGGGAGAAGATAGCTGGGAGGAATATAGAAGGGTTAGAGTGGAAGCAAAGAGGGCGGTGGAGAGGGCGAAGAGAAGAGCAAAAGAGGAATGGTGTAGAAAAGTGACGGAAAATTTTGAATCGGGGAGTAAAATGTTCTGGAAAGAGGTTGAATAAAAAGAAGAGGAAGGAGGGGCTGGGGGGAGGATTAGGGAGGAGATGGGGATTGGATAGGAGGAGAGGATAGGGTGAGGAAGAGGTGGGGGAGTATTTTAGTGGACTATTGAATGAAGGGGGTGGGGTAGGGGAGGAAGATATGCAAGAGGTGAGGATGGGAAATGAAGTGGGGAGGGAGGGGGAGGATGAAATACAAATGGAGGAAATTATTAGGGCCGTGAATAAAGGAAAAAAAGGGAAGTCTGCAGGTCTGGATGGTGTGAGAATGGAAATGTTGCAGAAGGGAGGTATAGGGGTGGAGGAATGGTTGCATAGGTTATATAACATATGTTGGAGGAGTGGTGAGGTACCACAGGATTGGGAGGATGGATGTTTGGTTCCCCTGTATAAGGGGAAAGGGGATAGGATGGAATGTGGAAATTATAGAGGTATATGTCTTTTAAGTGTGGTAGGGAAAGTGTACGGAAGAATACTGATTGAGAGAGTGAGAGGTTTAACGGAGGAGAGAATGGGGGAAGAACAAGGAGGATTTAGGGAGGGAAGAGGGTGTGTGGACCAAGTGTTCACACTAAAGATGCTTGTGGAGAAAAGTATAGAGAGGAAAGGGAAAGTGTATGGATGTTTTTTAGATTTAGAGAAAGCATATGATAGAGTGAATAGGGGTGAACTGTGGAGGGTGTTGGAGGAAAATGGGGTGGGGGGTAATTTAGGGAAAGGTATTAGGGCTTTTTACAGGAATAGTAGAATGTGTGTGAGAGTGTTAGGAGGGGAGAGTGAGATGTTTGGGACGGTGGGATTGAGGCAGGTGTGTGTCGCTGCATATTCAATTGTTTATGGAGAGTGTTTGCAGAGGAATGGTGAGGGAGGGGAGGGGGGTGGAATTGATGAAAGGGAATGATAGAAGGGAAGTGAACATGATACTGTTTGCGGATGATACTGCCCTAGTGGCGAAGAACGCGGAAGGGCTGAGGTATTTGGTGAGGGAGTTTGAGAGAATGTGCGGACAAAAGGGGCTTAAAATAAATCCAGGTAAGAGTAAAGTGTTAGTGTTTGAGGAGGAGGAAAGTGAGGAGGGGGAGGGGTTGGAGGTTAGAGTAGGGGGGGTAGTATTGGAAGAAGTAAAGATTTTTAGATATTTAGGGATGGAGTTGGGTAAGGGGGAGGGATGAAGGAGGAGATAGAACATAGAATAGGTGAAGGAATGAGGGCTTTGAGTGGTCTGAGAGAAATATGGAAAGGGGGGGATCTATCACAGAAAGTTAAGATAAGTATGTTTGAAAAAATCTGTGTACCAGCGGTGTTGTATGGGTGTGAAACGTGGGGGTTGAATGCTAGGTCCAGGAAAAAGTTGGAAGTATTTGAGATGAAGGGGTTGAGAGCGGTTTGTGGGGTTAGCAGAAGGGAGAGGATTAGGAATAGGGTGGTGAGGGAGAGGTGTGATTGGAGGAATGGTCTGGTGGGAAGAGCGGAGAAGGGAATGTTAAGATGGTATGGGCATTTAGTGAGAATGGAGGAGCAGAGAGTGGTTAGAAGAGTTTGGGAGGCGGAGGGGATAGGAAGGAGAGGAAGGGGGAGACCAAGAAGGAGGTGGATGGATGGAATAAAGGAGATGCTGGAGGAGGGAGGGATGAGAAGAGGGTAGGGTGTTGGCGAGGGATAGAGGGGGGTGGAGGAGGTGGGTGAGGGCGAGATGAGGGGGTGTGTGAATGAGGGAGGCTGTACGCACCACTACCCCGCTCAAGCGGGACAAAAGTGTATGTACAATAATAATAATAATAATAATAATATATATATATATATATATATAAGTATTTAAAGTAGAAGAAAAATTATATATATATATATATATATATATATATATATATATATATATATATATATATATATATATATATATATATATATATATATATATATATATATATATAAATAAATATACATATATATCAGTGGCGTACCTGGAAGAATACACTATATATATATATATATATATATATATATATATATATATATATATATATATATAAAGATATATATAAAAAAAAATATATATATATAAATAAAAAAGATATATATATATATATATATATATATATATATATATATATATATATATATATATATATATATATATATATATATATATATATATATAGCTAACGAAAACATCAAAAACATATTTTAATAATTATAATACGTACCTATTTATTTGTATGAAAAGCTTGTTTTCATTATATTTACCAAATACTTAATTTTAAATCACATTCCAATTGAGTAATTTCTTAGGCCTATCATTTTTTTAAAATAGAGCTCTCGTTTTATAGATAAGTTTTAAAGCGTTTTTTTTTAATATAAAATCTACACTTACTCCATTATGCATTATTTCACTTAATTTTATGTATATAATGCTAAATACCACTTAAATGAAGCTATATAAAATTAATATTCAATATCAGATCAATCAGACTCATTCGATACAAAAATTTCAAAGAAACTGCCACAAGCCACATATTTCGTACATATTTACGGGAAGATCGAGAACGAAAGATTTCATATATATTATCGATTATTTTATCGATTATTATAGGTAGGACAGACTAGCCCGCTCCTTTATAAGTTGACGATGAAAATGACGTCATTCGTCCGCCTGGGGTAAATAATTTTACTATTAAGATCAGAGTAGGAGCGAGAATTTCTAAATGAATTCAATAATTATTATAGCTATTATTATTGTGGTTGTTTTTCTTTTAATTTATGATGCAAAATAGCTTTTTTTTTAACTTTTATATAAAATTTTAATAATTTAGTATACTTTTACAATTTAATTTCAATTATTTAAAACCTAAAAATATTGGGTAGGAGCTACCTACCCGGCCTACCCTATATATATATATATATCTTCCTGATATATATATATATATAGAAAGAGGATATATATATATACCTATTATATATATATATATATATATATATATATATATATATATATATATATATATATGGTTATATATATATATATATCTATTCATCTATATGATATATATATATATATATATATATATATATATATATATATATATATATGTATATATATATATATATATATATATATATATATATATATATATATATATATATATATATTTATATATATATATATATATATATATATATATATATATATATATAGTTATATATATATATATATATATATATATATATATATATTGAAGCGGCGCACGAAACGCGAAAGCGTTTCAATGATAAATGCGAAACGGTTAAAACACCCAAATTAACTGGAACGAAGTACAC
>JABUQX010014012.1:5000-34849 GCA_015478945.1 Trachelipus rathkii
TCTAATCTCCTAAGGCACTGGAGGCCAAGGTGCGAACAGTTATAACGAAAACATAAATTAGTAAGAAGAATATGAACAAGTAGTAAAGAAAGCCCACCTTACCGCCCCTATATATCCAATTAGTAGAACTTCGTCGCATGTCGAAAAAATCTCACCCTAGAGTTAGGGACGCGATTGACCCTCTACTATGACCTCTCGTCAATGTGGCTCAATTCCTTGCCAGGTGGCTTACAAACCTATCTCCTCACAAAACACCATTCACTTCTCTAATGCACCTTCTCTGCCTCTGCCAAATTTCCACATTTCTCTCATTCAGGCATTCCTTTACTAATCATTCCACTATTTCTTCTGTCTCCCAATACCGTCATATTCCAAACACACATTACCACTAGTTACATCCGTTTACGACCGTACTGATCATCCATTCATTGCACTATACCAAACCATCTCACGTACTTTCATTTAATCTCTCATTTACCCCAATCTCAACACCAAACAAATCTCTAACACGTTCATTCCTCATTTTATCATTCTTATTCACAGCAAACGCCACTAAGATAGATCCATCTGAAACAATTTGTTAATTTAAATCTATACTCTCGCTATTCCACCTAGTCCCACTACATAGGCATTAAACACGGGAACAAATACCCTCATGTTTAAGCCCATAGCGCACTCAACAACTAGCCATATTACATCCACAAACGATTTAACTGCACCAGCCACCTTAAGTGCATTTCACAGTCTACTTACACTCATGCTCATCGCTCCTTTTCAATTCAACATATATCCTAAATATTTAAATTCAGACACTTTTTCCAGCTTGCTAACCATCAACAATAACTTCACACTGAGTCTGTCTCACTCGCACAAATACTTACTCTTATTACGTTTACTTACAAACCCTTTCTTTTTCACACCCTACCAAATCTCTTACCTAGTCCTCTAAAATCTCTTCAGATTCGCACACAAAACCAAATCATCCTATTTAATAGGTAGGAATCCTTCCACTTTAATCATTCTCCATATTCTAACTCTATCCCTATTCACACCTACCTCTAAATTCTTTTCATAACTTCCAATAACAGATTGGATTGCCAAGGAGAATACCACAATCCTGTTCTCACTCCGCTTTAAATAGTTTAAAATAATTCAACTTTCTACTCAATTTTTATTCTACACACGCTTCACTATCGTCATACATACTTTTGATTCTCATTCAGAAAGCTTATCACAACACCACCTGCCATAGATTGATTAGATTCCCTATTAATCCTATTATACGCTGTTGCAAATCCATAAAACCATAAATACAATTTATTCTCTCCTCCCTCATTATCCCAATCATTTGTTTCCATGTACAGATTTGATCCACACATCCTCTACCACTTTAAACGCACCTTATTCTTTCCCAAATTAGTTCTTTCAATCAATTCGACGCACTCTTTACGACCAAAATACCAGCATATATATCTTCTCACACACTCAATAATCTAAATACCCTATTAATAACTTACAGTTACAATTTTACTCTAAACCCTCATATATAAATACTAATATTGACCTCCTTAATCCCTCGAACTTATACCCCCCTCAAAACGTTGTACTTACTACTTCCAAATCAATGAATCACCATACTCGCTCTTATATATATAGATATATAATATATAATTATATATATTATAAGTATATAATATAATATATATAAAATAAATATATAATATATATATATATATATATAATAATATATGCCTATAACCACTGTTTAATAATAATACTTGAGAAGTTTGAGAAGGATTGTAGAAAGATTTGGAGGGTGTGTAAAAGGATAGGGGTTTGAAGTTAGACGTAATAAGACAAAAGTTATGTTCGATAGGAAGCCTCGTGTGAAGTTATTTAGATGGTGAGCACCTGGAACAAGTGACTGAGTTATAAATATTTAGGATTATATATATATATGTTGGACGAAAAGGAGGACACGGGATGACTGCGAGTGTAGTAGGGAAGTTGTGAAATGTAAGAAGGAGGCTAGTGCAATTAAATCCATGGTGTGTAAAAGATCTAAGTCTGGAGTGCACTAGGTCTTCGCGTGATGATAAGTGTTATACCTTGTGCTAAGTGTATTAGTAAGTCAAGACTTTGGTCTGAATAAGAGCATAGATCTAAAGTACAATGTGTTCAGACAGACAATCTTAGTGGCATGTTGTGAGAAGAATTGATAAAAGGATAAAAATGAACGTATTACAGAGTTGTATGGTATGAAAAAAGGATAAATGATGAAATACAATGTAGAGTAATGTTTAGATGTTTGTTATGTGGAAAGAATGATGAAAGATCGGTTGTTAACGTGATTGTATGTGGGAGTTTGTTAGGAATCACTGCTGGAGACGAAGAAAAAGTGGATTGAGTTCAAGTCAAAAGAAAGTTCTGAGGAGTGAATATGAGTTAAGCCTAAGCAAGAAGAATTGTCCATAATAGGAGTAAATGAGCAGTTTTGTGAGATGTGTATGTTGATGGCCACATAGGCCAAGCGGAATGGAACCCCACATTGGCGATTTCGAGATGCTCATTTAGGGTCCGTTGCGCAGAGGCCGTGAAACTCTAGGATGGATTTTTGTGCAGCAATTCCACTAATAGGTAATAAAAGGGAGGTAAGCGGGCATTTCTTTTCGGACTGTGTCATATTTCTTCTTACTACTTTTCTTGTATCTGTACATATACGCACCACCCCAGTCTTGTGGAAAAAAGTGGTTGATGATGATGTTTTGACTATATTATATATTATAATATAATATTATAATATTATATATTATATATATAAATATATACTTTTAATATATATTATAATATAATAATATATAATATATATATATTCAGGGTTGGTTCTAAGTTACATTTTTCAAGTAACAGTACAAGTTACAAGTAATTAGAATTATGTATCAAGTACAATACAATTACACAGTTACATCGGTATCAATCAAGTACCAAGTACAACTACATTATGAAAAATTGCTATATATATATATATATATATATATATATATATATATTTTATATTATTATATATATATATATATATATATATATTATTATATAATATAGTTATATATAATAATATATTATTCTCATCATCATCTCATCTCATCTCATATCATCATCATCATCATCACACCCATCTTATCTCCCCAAGAATGTAGGCAAGGGTGCTAACACATTATACGACACATTAAAAAAGTAAAGAATATAAGCAGTAGAAAAGAAATCCCAGCCTTACCGCCTTTAACCAAATAGTGAGAACTGTCGCAGTCAGAAAGAATCCACCATGAGCTTCACGGACCGCGATTGACCCTCAACTATGAGCTCTCGTCAATTGTGGAGTTCATCATGGCCAGGTCGGCTACAACATACCTTCTCACCAAAACCCACATTCACTCTGTATGCACCTTCTTCTCGCCTCTGCCAAACTCACATATTCCCTCTTCCCAGCATTCCTTTTCTGACCATTCCATTGTCTCTGTCTCCATCCGGTCGACTTCCCTAACACACTTCCACTACATCCGTTCTACAGACGCGGTCATCATCCTTGCCAATGACCGACAGGCATTCTCAACTACTTTTCACTTTATTTTCTTCATTCACCCCAATCTCTACACCAAAAACTCTTATTTACGTCCATTCACATTTAATCATTTCTTTTTACACTAACACGCCACAAGCTTGTCATCTGAACACATTGTATTTGAGATCTATACCTCTTATTCCAGACCATAGTCCACTAATTTTACATTAACATCGGGTAACAACATACCTCACGTAAGACCCTAGCGCACTCAAACCCAATTCCTTACATCCACAATATTCAGAGGATCTTCCTGCCATTCACAAATTCCTACTACACTCTGCATTCATTTCCGTCTCTTTTCATCAACATATATCCTAAATATTTAAATTCAGATCCCGTTTCAGCTGCTCACAATCTAGCATAACTCTCACACTGAGGTCTGTCACTCACTCAACAACCATAGATTACCTTATCTCTGTTACTCAACCCTTCTTTACACACCTACCAAAATCCTCTACTAGTCCTCTCAAACTCGATGAAGATTTAGCCACGCTTAAGCATGTTATTCTCAATAAAATAACTTGAAAATCCTTCACTCTCATCCATTCTCCATCATTCTATCTCGTATCTATACCTTACTCTAATTCTTTCATAACCTCATCATTTTACAGAAATGATTCTAGGAGACATACCACATACCCTGCTACTCCTCATAATATTAACAATAATCACTTTCGACTTCTATATTCTTTTGCACACGCTTCACTATTCATAATCACTTTTTATCAATTCGAATTCATTTACCACAACACCATACACTAACAACTGCCATTAGATTCCCTAATTAATCCAATATACGCCTGCTTGCAATTCCATAAAATCCACAATACAATGTTATTCTTCTCTCCTTCATATCCCAATCATTTGTTCAAATTTACGATTTGATCCACACTCATCTCTACCACTTCTAACGCACTTATTCTCACCCAAATTAGTCTTCACTTCAATTCGATGCACTCTGACCCAAAATTATCAACATATATCTTCTACCAACATTCAATAAACGTAATTACCCTATAATACAGACCATTTTTCCCCTTACCCTTATATAAAGTACTAATATTGTACCTCATCCAATCCTTCGAACTAACCTTCATAAAGTTTTGCTATATACATCTTCCAAATCCAAATGAATCACCATCTTAGCCATATATATATATATATAGTAGATATATAAATTTATATATATCTATATATATAATTATATATATTAATATATATATTCTAAATTATAAGTATATATATATATACTATATAATAGATAAATATATATCATTATTGATATATATAATATATATATGTCAATATTATATATATAAATATATAATATATATATATAGCCTATATAATGTGGTTTTGTGAGGGTGAATCTTGAAGACGAGTGCAGTGGATTGGTAGAAGATTTCGAGGTGTGTAAAAATGATGTTGAAAGTTAAACGATAATAAGAGTAAGGTTATGGGTTATGGTAGTGAGTAAGGTGTTAAGTTGCTAGGATGGTGAGCATGCTGTAACAAATACTTAGTTCAATATTTTAGGATCTATATATATGTGGACGAAAGGAACGGATGATGACTGAGTGAGCAGGTAATTTGTGAATTGCAGAAGAGATGTGACAATTAATCTTTGTGATGTAAAGAAGTCTTCTGTGAGCTCGTGTCTGCGTGATGTATGTGTTACCTGTGTTAATGCATATAAGTTAGTAAGTACATGGTATGAAATAGAAGTATAGATCAAAGTACAATGTATTCAGAATGGACAATCTTAGGGGCGTTTAGGTGTGAGAAGAATTAGATAAAATGAGAAATACAAGTAACTGACAGAGTTGCTTAATGTATGAAAAAAGGGATAAATGGAATTAAAGAAATTGAGTGAAGAAGAAAGGTTAAAGAGTTTTGAGTTAAGCGGCATGATAATAGGTTGAGTGTTGGAATCGACGGCTGGAGACGGAAGAAAATGGATTGAGTCAGCAAAAGAATTCTTGGAGAGAAATGTGAGTTTGCAGGGCGAGAAAAAAAGGCATAATAGGGAAATGCAGTTTTGTGAGGTATGAGTCATGGTTGTGGCCCACCTGGTCCAAGGATGAACCCCACATGTTGGCGAGAATTGCCTATGAGGTCGTCGCTTCCGTGAACTCTAGGTATGGATTTTCTGTGGCAGAGTACCCACTAATAGTATAAAAGGAGTAAGGGCGGTTTCTTCGTACTTCGTTTATATTCCTCTTACTTAATTTTCTGTTCTGTAACATGTTTTTTTTTTTTTAACCCGCACCTTTACCCCAGTCTTGTGGAAAAAAGGTGGTTGATGATATTTATAAATATATATACTATCATATATTATATATAGATATATATTATTATTATATAGTATATATATATATATATAATTATTATATATATATATATATATATATATATATATAATATATATATATATATAATATATATATATATATATATATATATATATATATATATTATATATTATATGATATATATATAATATATATATATATATATATAGTATATATATATAAATATATATATATTATATATATAATAATATTATATATATATTATAAACTATTATATATATATATATATATATTGACATACTTTATTATAATATGAAATTGAATTTAGAAACACTTTGATAAAAATAATAATATCATACTAGGAAATATATTAAAGGAAAATCAAAAAATATTGGCAAGTTTGAAAAATGCCCAAAGTACTCGCAATACAAGCAACAGTACCAAGTACAAAAAGGCTACAAGTACAGTACAAATTACAAGTACAGTGGTTTTGAAAACTGCAAGTACAATAACAAAGTACAAGTACTCCAAAAGTACTAGTACAAGTATCAAGTAATAGTACTTTGATCTTGACCCAACACTGATATAAATGATAGTTATAATATATTATTAATACATATATTAGATAATATATATAATATATATATAGATATTATATTATATATATATATAATAATATATATATTGATATTATATATATATATAATATATAATATATATATATATAATATATATTATATATATATATGTTTAAATACTATATAAATATATCTAATATATATATATAATATATATAATATATATATATAATATATATTAATATTATATATATTATATATTATATATATATATATATATATATATATAGTAATATATTATATTATAATCTATATATATGTAAGTATATATATAATTAATATAATTATATATCTATATATTATATATTTATAGTATATATATACTATATATATATACTATATATATATATTATATATACAATTTAATATCTATATATTAAATATTATATAATATATAATATATATTATATATACTATATAATATATATATAAATAATATTATATATTAATTATATATATATATATATATATATTATATTTAAATTATATATATATATATATACTTATATGATATATTATAATATATATATATATAGTATAGTTACATAAACTGACTGCTACCAAGGTCACGACGGTCTCTGAGCATTCTTATCAGCGCATGGTTTGCATAACTGATAACGCAGCGTGCTTTACTGACTACGGCGCTTTGTTATCTTAATTCGCGCTTAATTTTATTTTTTATATTTTTTATTATTATTCAATATAATTATATTTATTTAACTATTTTATTATTATCTATTAAATATCATTTATATTTATTTAAAATCTTATATTATTAGCATTATTATTTTTATTTATCTATATTATTATTTATCATTTATTTGTTTTCATTTTAAGTTTTATTTATTATTTTTATTTAGTTAATTATTATTATATTATTCATACTATTTAATTATTATTATAATATTATTATATTATTATTATATTATTTTTATTATCTATTATTATATTATTTAAATTATTATATTATAATTTATTATTTATTATATTATTTACGAATAAATCATTAATACAAATAACATCATTATTATTCAAATATTACTTCATTATTATTATTAATATTTTATTATCTTATTATTGATTATTATTATTATTATTAATATTATTATTATTATATTATTTTTTTATTATTATCCTATTGGTATATGTTCATATTAATTTTATAGAGATTATATTTTATTACATATTCTATATTCATATATCTCTAAATATATATATTAATATATATAATATATATATATATATATATATATATATATATATAATATAATATATATTATATAAATATACAAAATATAAAATTTCTTATGCAAAAATACTTGGGATATCTATATTTAAAAATGAGCATAATATATATACTTATACTTATATACTTATATATTATATAATATATATATATATATTATAATATATATTACATTCTTTATAATAATTATATATATAATATAATATATTAAATATATATATATATATATTATATATATAATATATATATATATATATCATATATATATTATAACATATATAATTATTATTTTATTTGTATATATATTTATTATTATATATATATATATATATATATATATAATACTACTATAGTATACTATATATATATACTATATTATATATATAGTAATACTATATATATATACTATATATATATATATATTACATATATTATATATAAATATATTATATATTATATATACTATATTATATATATATAATTTATATAGTATCATATATATATATAATATTATATATCTTTAATTAACACGAAGGGGGGACGCCGCCCCCTAAAAATTTAAATACTACTGTGAAGGTGAAATTTGAGAATGATTGAAGTCAGAATTGTGGAAATAGAGAATGAGAATCAGAGGAAGTTGGCATCGAGACGGTAGCCTGCTCCGATTTGCTGAGTTCAGTAAAATTGTGTAATTGATACATTATTTTTATTTTATAATGTTTATTAAATCGTAATCTCGAATATGATGGTTTTTAAGATCGTAAAGTGTCGGACCCCCGATGGTTGTGGCCCCCGAAGAAATTGACGATAATGCATAAAGCAGGAAAAAAGAGTAAGAGTCGGCTCAGAGGAAAGTAAAGAGTCGGACAAGAGTCTTCAGAGGAGGTCGGAGATACAGCTGCACCGGTGCATGGAGCTGGTCGTTGCGAGTTATAAAACTCGTTATAAAAACCATATTGGTATGCAAAATATATGTCAATATAAGGATCGTAGAACACGAGTAACGAGGGTATAAGTTCGTAAAGGGTGATGGGACACAGATGGGTGTCCAGAGAAATCACGAGACAACAGAAGAAGATGAGAGGACAGTAGGATGGAAAGGAGGAAAGGATGAGGAAAGGAGAAAGGAATCAGAGTTGTTAACGACACCGGTGCTTGGAAGCCGATGTGGTGCTGAGTTTGTAAACATTCGTTTGCTATTTTATTTTGTTTCATTTTAAATTTATTTTTTTTAATTTATTTCAACATTTTTTATTATTTTTTTTATTAATTTAATTTATTTTGTTTAATATAATTTTTACTAAAGTTTTACCTTCCTTCATTGTCTCTATAACGTAAAGAATTTGCGTTTTTACATACCAAGCAGAAATCAGTAAATCAGTAAAATCAAACCACCCACCCTACCTCCCATCCATTTATGAATATTGAAGCTTTATTATCTATTTATCTATTGATCTATGGATCTATAAATTCAAGTCATATTTTACAAAAAATGTTAATAAATTTATAATACCCTAAAGCAAGTGAAATCAGTCATAATCAAACCACCAATCACATACCTCCCACATCCTCCATATCTTGTGATCTATATCTATTGATCTATTGAATTCAAGTCAATTTTTACTAAAATTGTTATGTTATTGCGATAAAGCTAAATCAGTAAATCAGTAAATGAAACCACCCACCCTACCTTCCACCCACCATCCATGACTCATTATTAATCTATTGATCATTGACTTACTATTGATAAAAGTCATATTCTTACTACAAATTGTTATGTTAATACCTAAAGACATATAATCAGAAAATCAGTTAGAAATCAAAACCACTACCCAGGACCCATACCCATCCTATATATCTATATCTATCTTAATCTCTATTGTTCATGTACATTTACGTAGTATCATTGCAGATAAGATAACTATATTAAATCAATTCTTTATACACTGACAAAAATATATGCTAAAAGTAACAAATTTTCACATAATAAAGTGGTCTTCTGAATCTGAAATAAGATTATAATGCACAACGACAAACCTAACACACCTTAAGCATGAAATAAACATGTCAAACATTAGCGCAAAGTTTTCCACCACTTAACAACAGTAAAAGAAACTAACATAGAATACAAAAGCGTAGCCCTATTACACGTTTTTTTTCAAACATATCTCTACATATCAATGTTTAATTTTTACATTAGCATGTAAATATTTAACAAAAATTTTCATAACCTAGTCTAAATTATTCATACTGTAATCAACGAATATATGCAACGCTAACAAAGTTTTCACATTAAAAACCTTACATAGCATCATCTGAAACTAAGAATATAATGCACAACGACAAACCAACACACCTAACCAAGAATAAACGCTAACATTAACAAAGTTCCATACTTAACACAGTAAAGTAACTAAAACATGGTATGCAAAAACGTATCTTATTCCCACTTTATCAAGCATATTCTCTAACATATCAATGTTTAATAGCAACGGTCAGTCGTTAAATTTAAAAAAATTTATCATAACCATGTCTATTTATCATACAGACCAGAAATATTATACTAAGTAGCAAAGTTTTCGCATTAATAAACTACATTAACATCACCAGAACTAGACATAATAAATGTACAACGACACCCAAACACACTGAAACACGAACATTAATCGCCAACATTACAAAGGTTTACACTTTACAACAGTAAAAGAATAACTAACAAGCATACAAAAACGAGCCTAGTCACCACTATTCAAACAATATCCTAACTATCAATGTTAATTTACAATAACGGTATAATTTTAACAAAAAATATAACCCTTGTCTAATTATAACAGACAACGAATATATGTAACTAACAACGTTTTTTACGTTAAATAGAATAACAGAAAATTTATCATAACCTAATCTAACTATCATTAATCCCCAACGGAATAATTGCAAACATAACAAAATTTTTATCCTGACATAAAACATAAAAATAAGTTCTTGAATTAAATTATCACTAGTAAAGTGTAAGAGCTATACTTATCCTTAAAAGAGTAATCAGTATTCAACATCACCGTCTCCCTACCCCCACTCCCCCCCTTCATGATCTATTTATACTATGATTCATCACACTCTAGTATTATTTTCCGGATAAAAATAGCGAAAAAATAAGTTCTTTATATTGTTAAAAAAGCGAATATATGCTAGCGTAACAAAGTTTTCACATTTAATATAGTTATTTAGTATATACCTGGAACTAAGAATATAATATGCAAAGACAAACATAACACACCTTACCAACGAATAAACTCTAACATAAAAACTTTTTTACTTAACAACAGTAAAGAAACTAATATAGTACAGAACGTACCTACTCACACTTTTTCTAAGAACATATCTCTTAACATATCAATGTTAATTTTACATTAACATAGTAATATTTAGCAAAAATTCATCACAACCCTGTCAAATTATCATAATGACTATAATTATATATGCTATCGTAAAAAAGTTTTTACATTAATTATAGTAATATTTAACAAAAAATTCTCATAACCTTGCTAATTACCATAATACCCAACGAATAATGTAAACATAACAAGTTTTATCCAAACCTAACATAAAAATAACAAAGTTTAAACCAATAATAACATAAAAATCTTTGAATTAAAAAATACATAGTAAAGTGATGAATAATAGTTTACGATTTTAAAGCACTAAATCAATAAATCAGTATCAAATCACCAGCCCCTCCACTCCCCCTCCCCACCCATGATCTATAGATATATTGATCTATTGCTTCATGATATGTCGAGTATCATTTTGGATAAACATAACTAAAATAAGTTCTTTATATTGTTTCAAATAACATATATCTAAATAACAAATATCCGAAAAAATAAAGCATAACATATCATAACCTGACTAATAATATAATTACAACGAACAAACCTAACATACCTTCCGCACGAATAAACAGCCAACTTAATGTCATTTTCCAAAATTAACAACAGTAAATAACTTAACATTACATACAGAACGCTATACTATTCACAAAAAATTTTTCAATATAATCTGTACATATCATCTTTATTTTTACCTATACATAGTAATATTAACAAAAGTATCATAACCTCCTAATTAGTTCTACAAGACCAGCGATAATAATGCTAAGGGACAAAGTTTTCAACATCAATAAGCTAAATATTCATAACAACTAAGAATATTATTTACAACGACAAACCTAACATACCCTACGTATGACTTTCCTTACATTCACAAAGTTCTCCTACAGGAGCGTTTTTAGCAACAATTTGAATTACAAAACTCAAAATTATTCCTAGTTTTCCAACATTCAGCAACAGCTAAAGCAGATATTATCTAACAAATCCTTAACAAAGTATCAATCTATCAAAACCCCCATCAATAATAATAAAATAATAATAATAAATATTCAATAATACATAATAATAATATAATAATATCAAAATAATAATAATAAATAACACTAATAAATAATAATATAATAATTAATATAATAATATAATAATAATAGATAATAATAATAAATAATAAATAATTAATATGTAACAACAAAACTTTGTTGCAAATGCAAATATCACAGTAAAAAATTAATACACAATAGAACAAATACTTCAAATAAATGACATAAATAAGTAATAAATAATAAAAAACAAATAAATAAATAAATAAATAAATAAATAAATAAAAAAAATAAATAAATAAATAAATAAATATAGAATGTATCTCGCTAGTTATTTCCTCGGAATAAAAAAAAAGAATGGTATATTAAGTAAAATGATTAAAAGATTAAGAAATATAAATTAATAAAGTTATGTTGTAATATATATATAATAATAATATATATAAATATATAATTAATATATATATATATATATATATATATATATATATATATATATATATATATAAGTGCAAGAAAAATGGGGAAAAAAAATATTTTTTGAATTACAAATGGTTGCAAAATATCTTCTGTATAATTTTAATGTTGATTGGTAGGGCTTGAGTGACCTTTCTCAATTTATTTATTAATTAAAAAAAATTCATTGTAGGTAATTGGTCACCCTCTAGATAAAATAATTGATTATAAAAAAGCGCCAAAACATTTCTTGAAATACTGGTAATAAAGTTACATTAGTTATTAGAATAATAATGTATCACCACTCAGGGCTCAGTTCTCGCTAATCTCCATAAATATTACTTTACGTTTCTCAAAAAGGTACTTTTTTTATTCTCACCTCGTGACACAAAAAATTTTAATTACAAATGTTGTAGACTTGTTATTTGATTTATTTTATAACCGAAATAACTTTTTTATATTATATTTTTCATTAGCCTTTGAAAAGGAAAAATCTGGAGTTTTAACCCACACCGTCTAGTGATCAGTGTAAGCATGGGCCTAAATCACTCGACCTTTGCGCAACCCCCACCCGTCCAAATCCTCTGTACACACACCCACACCACACAACACACACACCACCACACAACTAATTAAACTAACATATATATATAAATATAAATACTATAAATACTATAAATACATAGCACTTATATATACATACACATATAATAACTCTAAATAAATACCGCTAATACTAATATATTACACTATAATATATTATAATTATATGTACACTATAACACAATATACATGACTATCTAACATATATTATAGATATATATATATAATATATATTATATATATATAATATATATATACTAATATAATATATATATATATATTTTATATATATATATATGTAATATATAATATATATATATATATAGTATATATTATATTATATATATATATATTATAATACTAATATTAATATAAATATAGTATTATATAATATAATATATATATATATACTACTTATATATATAGGAACATTTATAAGTGAGTTTACTTAATTAACTTTAGTTTAGTTTAATTTAAGGTTAAAGTTTTGGTTAGGTTAGGTATAGGTTAGGTTAGGTTCGGTTAGTTTAGGTAGGTTAGGTTAGGATACCCAAAAATTTAAATGTAATTACCCTAAAATTATTAAAATAACGATACACTAATTATTGATTTTCGCTCCTGAGGCATGTAATATAATGCCATATAATATAATATAATAATATATATATACTATAATATATATATATTATAATAATATAGTATATAATAATATATATATATATATATAATATATATATATATATAATATATAAAAAAATACTAATTTATTATAATTAATAATATAAATTTAAGTATTTTTTTTAAATAATATGTAAAAGGTGTGCGTTGGTATAATTATTATAATTGATTTATTTAAGTATACTTATTTACTTTATATTTTTTTTTTTTTATTTTATTTGTAATTATAGAAAATTTAGAGTAGATTTATTAATATTAATAAATATAACTTCGTACAATTTTATTAATATAAAATATAAAACAAATTACTGTATATAAATAAAAATATATTAATTAAGAATTTAATTTTAATATATTTTCTTTTAAAGAATAGTAAAAGTATTAAATAGTAGACTAAATATTTTATATAACTTATTACGTATATACTATATTTACTTACATGTCCACCACCTAAATGAAATCCTGCCTACGCCCATGATACATATTATATAAATATATATATTATAATATATATATATATAATATAGTATATAATATAATATATATATTAAATATATATATACTATAATATATATATATAATATATATATATATATATATACTATATATACATATATATATAATATATATATAATTATATTTATACAAACAAGAAATTTATCTCTAACTATCTATAGACTATATATGCTTAATGAGATTAATACAATATTATATATACAATAAATGTATTGATGAAAAGGAAAATGGAACTAGGGAATAGAACAAATCCTAGAAGAATACCACTATATAGGGTTGGAAAAAACAAAAAACCATGGTTATTTTTTAAAAAAAACCAAATACTAATGTTTTTTTTGTATGGTGTTTTTTATGCTATTTGAATGTTTTGATGTAGAAAAAAAACAAAAAAATGTTTAATTTTTAATAGCATTTAAAGCAAAATTTACTACTGGAAACAGTTATACACATGTGCTAACATATATTTTAACAATCCTTAATAAATTCTTTAGATTCTTTAATTTACAACTTTTATGCTATGCAAACTGGTATAAAATTATTATTGCTTTTTGAGTTTTAACATAAACTCATAAAGTAAAAATAAGAGGGTATAGTATAATATATAAACTCTATCTGATAAAAAAGGTTGTTATATTTTATTATTTTACCCCAAAAAATTAATTTGCAATGCACCCAAAAGTATAATTAATGCCCAATTGCGATATGACGAAATTCACTTCTATATTTTTTTTTCTTTTTTTATTTATTTTTTTTCATCAGACGATAAAAACACACATCACTCACGGGACAGAAGCCCTAATCAGGAGAGGGGACTCACTTAACCGTCGAGAGACGAAGCCAAGCCAAGGAGAGAATTAGCTCACATTCTCCCACACCGACCAGTGCGAACCTGGACCACCTATTGATGTGCGAGTCTCAACACTGACTATCGGGCGATTTTTTATATGTAATAAATTAAAATATTTTAAAAAAAAATATATATAAATATATAACATACAGACATACATAAATACATACTACATTAACCTAAATACATAAACACATACACAATATATATTAATATATATATATAATAATACTATTAGTATATATTACTTATATTATATATATATATATATAATATATACTAATTATTATAATTATTTATTAAATATATTAATTATATTATATAGATTATATCATATAATTATATTATATATATATATATATATAATACATTACTGTAATGTTAACAAATATAAATAATCAATTTACAATATTTAATAACGTATGTAAGCATTTGATTATGTAATACTACTATCAATATCACTGCCACTATGTTATAATATTAATATTGTTTGGCCTACACTATCTTATCCAAATATATTAATTATTTCAACTACTGTCACTATATTATAAATTTTTCATTAACCTAATATTACACTGTCCTTATTATTCATAATCAACCGCAAATCACTTTATTACTATATTAGTATGTTTTTTTTTTTAGTTTTTTTTTGGGTCTATAATCATAATTTAAACAGAAAAAAAACATTAACACTAAAAAGGATATTAATGGTTATTTAGGCGTAGAAGTAGAGATGGAGGAGTTTAGAGATGCTCAGTAGAGATGGAGGAGTTTAGAGATGCTCAGTAGAGATGGAGGAGCTTAGAGATGCTCCAGATATTGGAAAGAATATAAAGGACATGAAAAGCAAATATAAACAGGTGAGAAAAAATATGGAAGGAACTTGTATGTGGGAAACATTTTTTAGAATACAAGTGTTGGAACAGGCGTCTCTATTAACAAAACCCATACACTGCAGCCACTAACTGGTGAATATTTAAGATTGGAAGATGAAAGTACCATACTAGCTGCACAAGATGTGATCCTAGGAACAAAGTCGTTTAAAAAAATTTAGAAAAGGAAATAGCAGAAAACTGTAGACTGTTTTAAGAGAGAGTGAAAACATTTTAATGTGATGTAAAACACTTCGGATCGGTAAATATGTCAATATATAATATATAAATATATAAACATTAATGTAATATGTAACATAACCACTTAATATATGTTTGTTTTTAAATATAATAATATAAATATATATAATATATATATAATATAAGACTAATCAATCAAGAAAACATCCGCATCCGGGCATCCATCACAAATCCGCCGGCATTCCTCACCTCTTAAATCCATCCGCATGCCAAACAGACAAATTTGAACATCAGTTCCATCACTATATAATATATATTATAAACTAATATATAATATATAATATAAATATATATATATAATATATATATATACTAAATATAATAAATAATTATATTCTATAATATATATCAATTTAAATATATATACTATATTAATATATATTAAATATATTAATATATATATACTATATAAATATTATATATATAATATAATATATATAATAAATATAAATATATATATATATATAATAATATTAATATATATAATCTAATATATAAATATATATTATATATTATATATAATATATATATATAATATATATATATATATATATCATATAAATAATGATATATCCATTAAAAACCAGACCACCTCTAAAAAAAATACATTCAGTCCTTGCATATAGTATTATTTTTCTTGTGGTTATTTTTTTTTAATTTCATTATATTATATTGCAAAAAAATTATAGAAGATTAATTATTAAAAAAATTTAATTTAACTGGTTGTGCAGATAAGATATAAATTAACTACCTAGGGTAGGTTGTTAAGTTCTATTTTATTATAAAGTCAGTGTTACTGCAAGTTACGTGTGCCAGTATATATGTGCACGGAGGGTGGTCTGACACTGATATATCTGATATTAGCACTAAAACAGGAACGAGCTATTGTAGTCGTGAGTTGAAGCTTATTTCAATCCGACTAGAATTATTGGATCCCTAGAAGAGCTGTGGACGTTAAATGCAGGGAACGTCAACGTATACTTGGAGATTGGGGACTTTAGGCACTAATTGCATGAGAGACTGGCAAGATGCGATAACTTATAATATTGTGTCAGCATACATTAGTAGAGTGTGACGATGACGATTGACGGTCACACATTCATGTATTGACAGATACGATGTATGCTGAGCCCGACAGCGAACTCTTTCATGGAGTAAGGGCAGGAATATTCTGGCAAGGCCAGGATTTTCATGGTAAGGAGACTAGGATTTTCATGTAGAAGGCAAGTAATATTTATCTGAGAGAAGGCGGATTTTCTGGAAGGGCAGGATTTTCTGGAAGGGCAGGATTTCTGGAAGGGCATGGATTTTCTGGAAGGGCATGATTTTCTGGAAGGGCATGATTTTCTGGAAGGGCATAATATTCTGGAAAGGCATGATTTTCTGGAAGAGGACAGGAGAAATTATTACTGGAAAGATGATAAGAGGATTAATTCTGAGAAGGAGCAGTAGATTTTTCTAGGAAGTAGAGGTCAGGAATTTTTACTGGAAAGGCAGGATTTTTTGGAAGGGCAGGATTTTCTGGAAGGGTTGGATTATAGTTTTACTGGAAGGGCATTATTTATTTTAATAACGATTAGTAAGAAAGTAATACATCAGTTCGACTGCAGGAAAGAGACTGGATAGAGTCAGTGAGAGAAGAATGATTTATTTCACTTAGAGGAAGGGGAAATGATTTTTCTGGAAAGAGCATGATTTTCTGGAAGCACTAGGAATTAATTCACTGGAAAGGCAGGATTATATTCTGAGGAAGGGCATAGATTTTCTGGAAGGGCAGAATTTTCTGGAAAGGCAAGGATTTTTTGGAAGGGCAGGATTTTCTGGAAGGGCAGGATTTTTTATTATAGGGAAGGAGCCAATTGAATATATTTATTCTAAGTCCATAAATATGAAGAATTTCTTTTTCAGCAAATAGAAAACTGGTCACTTTGTAAAATTGCAATCTGATTTCTCGAAATTCTTCACATCTTTTGAGAAACACTTGAGATGTAGCTCATTTCAACTCTTTTCATGTTATAATGAGATAATAAAAAATTCACAGATAGTAATTGTTAGGCTTAAAGATCAGCTCCATATGATGCGGATAGCGTAGGTGACGCAAATTACATTTTATTTGGTGCGGTGCGCCAACACAAATGCAGTGTACCAGGATGTGGTGCGTATTGAACGTAAAACGGTGGCAGGTGAAACAAAAAAATGAACTTTTTTGGGTGGCGGTGCGTATGGTAGAAGCTTATTTAAACTAACTAGGTGCGAAAATAAGTGAAGTGACGGATATGAGGAGTGTCGAGTGCACAGGGTGCTGTATAGAGGCCCAATAACACTACAAATAGATACTTTTGTTTATTTCATCCTTTACAACACCTCTTAATTAACTTTCCCTTGCTCTCTCTCTCTCATCCAAATTGAATCATTACCACTTGGTCGGTCGATAGTCATACTCTCAAATCTGTCTCGTCTCTATCATCTCTCATCAATTAATAATTATAAAATAATTACTCTCATCTAGTTTACTATACTACTCTCTCATCTATATATACTCTTTCAATCTATCTTATATTATATCTTCAATCTCTCTTACTCTCTTCTCTTACTTTATTTTTTTCCTTCTACTCTTCCACAATAGTGACATCTGAGAGAAGATATTTATATATTATTCAATTATTAATTAATAATTACTTGTTTAACTTTAAATCTGTAAACTTATTCATATCACAGTTTACACTAATTTCATCAGGTTTATATCTATTTATAATACATCACTTTATATTAATGTAATTGCTTGTTACTTTTATCTGTATATGCTAATTCAACATATATATATAATATATTATATTATCGCAACTCATACAACAATATATTATAATTATAAAAATAAAATATTAAAATATAAAATATAAATATATATATATATATACATTATATTAAATAATATAATATATAATATATAATATATATTTAATATACATATATAAAATTTTAATTATTATATTTAATTTAACATATATATATAAACCCCATATAAATTCATTATTACATATATAACATTATACTATGGAAATATTTTATTATAATAAAAATACTGTAACGGCATTACACAAGTTAAAACAAGGTGGAGTTGGAGCACAATAGCAAAACTTTTTATTGCAACCGATATAATATATATAATTATTAATTATATAATTATATATATATATTATATAATATTATATTAAATAATATAATAATATATATATATATATATTATATATATATATATAATATAATAATATATTAATTAAATACTATATTATATAATATATAATTATATTATATATATATATTAATATATATAGTATATTATATCATATATAATTTAGGGATGTGCCGCAATATTTCGGATAATCAGCACTATTATCGGGTATATAGAATACCAAAAGTTACATAATATTTTCGTATTCGGTACTTTTTGCCGAACTATTCGGCCGTAAATAGCTCGAATATTGAGACATATATATAAATAACAATATAAAATTACTATTAAACATAAAAATTTAAAACTATATATTATAAATTATTTAAAATTAGAAAATTATATCAGAAACTTATATCTACCAACAAAAATAAATAAGTTACCTATAAATTTATTATTAAAGCCAATAATGGCGAAAATTCATTTTGAGTCATTGTCAGATATCCTGATAAAGGGCCTATTTGAGACATTTTTTCAATAATTATCCAAAAAATAAGATTCAATTTAGGGATTATAACGGGATACATGAGTGACTCAAATATGTGTAAGACTGATATATAGGAGTAGATGAGGCTATTGCTATTCTAATTATCATTAGTTTTTAATCACTATGTTCTGCAACTATGTACTATACAGATTTTACAAGTTTAATAATGATCAGAATCTGATTTAAAAGAATAATTTATAAAATATTATTACTTGCAGAACATCATCCTCTATTTTGGACCATATTTATTACAGACAACAGGACAGACTGCATTACAAAAGATAAAACTTTATATCAGATGACAGCTGTAAATGTTCAACACAGACTTAATAAAATTATTCAAGAAACGTTTTTCTACACGCTGGAACAATAATTATTGTAATATGATTAAAAGTATTTGTTATGACAAAAAAGTAACACAACTAGAATTAAATTACTGACTGACTGAAATGCAATCGAAAAATTCTGGAAACTGAGAAATTTTCAGTGCGCAAATATATATTTTCCCAATTTACTTTGGCATTTGACAACATTATAAAACTATTAACAATATAACAATAAGCATTATAAACGATGAAGTAATTTACGTCCGCATCCAAAGTGATTAACCCATTGCACTAATTTTAGACAATAAATCTATTTTTATAATAAGTATATATTAAAAAGCAAAAGCTTTAGTGTGAATTATATTACAACCGTTGAATATTGAGACATTGATAAGAAATCAGTTAGTAAGAAAAGAACCTATCTAAGTTTCTATCGTGAATAAATTACTTATGTGTGTAGCTACTTTGTCTATAACTTAGAGATCTGCGATTACCAAGATTATATACTTATTATTCAAACAATTGAAATCATGATGAATCAGTAAAACCATTTATTTGGACGTAGCCAGAGGAATTATACACGAGAACTACACGACAAATGCCGCATGAAAATCTTTAAGCACACTGAATATCTGATCTGCATTGACAGATAATTCATACTAATGTAGTGGGGAAAAGTGAAGCTGAAGCTGACTGAAATCTTCACATTCATATTATAATGCATATGATTCATTCAGTCTTTAATAGCTAAATATTAAAAGTGTCATATAATATACAGAAAAGAAAGTGGGAGTGAGTGAAAAAAGAAAGTCCCTTTTCTGACGATGTGATTATTGTACATAAAGAAACTGTGACATCAAATCGTCATACGAAAAGAAAGTGAGAGTGGAAAAAAGAAAGTCCCATTCTTCTGACCGATGTGATTATTGTACATAAAAGTAAAAGGCTACATACGAAATTACAACAAGAAATAAACAAACATATAAGTTTTCTTTGCCTACTTTGGACCCCTTTACTCAGATGCCCAAATTGCATATGTAACTTCAATTGGTGATAAATACACTGGTATAATTAATTTCTCTCACCTGATATTATTAGAAAAACTGACGCAATAAAGAAATAACTTTCTAGTCTCATCCTCAGTCTCGACAGTTAAAAAATGAAGAATAGGTAGGTTAGAACGGAGGATAGAAGATACGGTGAGGTGAAGCACAACCGAACTAAATGATTCGGATAGTACCCGCAACATAATTGGAGAAAATTATAGATAATATTAGTTTAGTCATATATTATTTAACCTTTGAATAGCTTTAATTCAAGATGATAAGTTTTTATTAGTTATAATAATCAATATAATTATAATAAACTTTATATTTTTCTATTAATTTTTACATATTAATTAATTTTAATATGTTAATTATATTTAGTTTGTATATAGGTTAAAAAATATAGTCTTATTATTACTTTATATGTTTAATTTACTTTTTGTTATATAAAACTGAGAGGTAAACACATGAAATTTCTTGAGAGACGCGGGATTTTCGAGCATAATTGATTATTGGATAGTGCTATTCCAAAAATGTATCGGTTATTTTTGACATATCAACAATCATGCATTTAGTATGAGATATTAATTTAGTGTGTATAACACAGATTAATTTGTAAATATTTATATGAATTATTTTACATATACCTTTTTCAAGAGGTCTATCACAATTATCTTGGATCTTAATATATATATATATATAGTAATTATATGATATATAAAAAATATACTAAAATAATAATATAATATATATCATATATTATAATATATATATAATATAATAATATATTAACATAAAATTTAAATTAATATTAATTTAAAATTAATATATATATTAATAATATATAATACTATAAAATAATATTTAAATATAATTATAGTAATTATTTACATATAATTATTAATAAATATATATATATATTGGATATATAGAAGGGAGAGAAACAAATCGCAAAATGATTGATACATACTTTTAAATATTAAATTTCTGTTAAACATTAACATAAACTATGTTAATATTGAATTAGTACGTGACCTTTAGGTGGATCTATGAAATCGCAATTAAAAACTCGACTCTAACTTTTGTGCACTATCATATGTTGAGCGTCTGGAATTACTCTATCAAGTATCCAACAAATAGTACGAACATCATATTCTAGATTCACTGTTTCCATGGTACTCGTTCATATATTATTGTAATTTGCTTTTATAGATCTTTTCGAGTGGATAGTCGAGAGCTCTCATCTCACACGCGCTGAACATACGGCGAAACAAATTAACATTTCTTTCTTCGCCTCAGTTATCTCCCGAAATTTTTCCTTAGGTGTCACGAACTGTAAGTAAGTCGCAACGTTCTTTCATTCACTCTCTCTTTTCTCCTTACCATTCCATAGAGAATCGCAAAACTCGTCTACGCAAGTTCCTCGTTTCATCATTCTATCTGTTCATCGTCGTGTTTCTTCGTCTTTCCTGTTCCCCAGCAAAATTCTGTGCTATTTCAAATCACTCTCAATCACAAGCATTCTCCACCGCTCTTCTTGCCTCTATACACAGTCATCTGGTTGTAGCAAGGCAGCATCACGGAAATCGAGTTTGTCGTCAATATTTATGAGCGCTCTCATAAAAATACATACACATGACACTTATTTTTTCTCAACTTTCTTCTGTCTTCACTACAGGCAAAAAAGACCACAATGGTATTAAAGTTGTATTGCATAAATAAATAAGCTAATTCACCTAATATGGTTCTCAGGACTTTCACAAAATTGTAATTCATATATACAAGTAATTAAATGGTATGAGCAGTGTAAAGATGATGTTTATCTCTCTGTTAAACAAGTGGTTCACGTACGATGTTACCTGTTCATCATGGCGACTTAAGGTATTTCCCCTCGGTGGCCATTTACTATCTTATTTGGACCATTGATGATCCTTTGCCGTCACGGCTGTCCCAAATAGCACAGGAACGCAGGGATAGTTTGGTGAAGACCTGCTTGCTGACCAGATAGCAAATGTTTACCATTTTGAAATCGTTTCAACATAAATAAATATACCATCCATATTAGTACCTGATATTAGTAGCCCTACCATAATTATTAGATATTTTGCATACTCCTCATCATCATCCAGTAACCAGAGTACCCTACCTGGAAACCAGAGATACATACCTGTTTTATGACTCATTGTTGAGTAACAACAACACACTTAAACTGCTCTTTAAGAAGTGTCAATAAAACAGATCGGACGAACTCACTACTGCATACACGTAGCTGGGCCAGTCCCATAGCGAAGTAGTGGCAGGCACATTTTACTTCTAAAAGCACAACGCAAATTTCAACTTGCAAAATCACAAAGTTATTAAAAATCTGCTGGGAGACTAAGCCTTCCGCATTTTAGGTGCCTATTACCTCCTTGTAACTTAAAATTGTTACTGCGCATTGTAAGACAGGCACACTGGGTCCAGTAAGCTTTCATTTTTCATGCTTACAACAATTCTTAATGCTCAATGCAGCTCAGAGAAAATTCAGTGCACAAAATTAAAAACTCTCTACAAGATCCGTTAGTTCACAGCTGGTTGAACAATGCACAGGACTATCCGCACTGTAATCTTATAGAAGAATGGATGATAGACATCATCCCAGGTCATTGGCATTCCACATCATGTATGATCGTACTATAAAGATTACCAAACTTATAGCTCCCGAATATTGAATCGCAGTTAAATCTAAGCTGACACTTAATTTTTAAATTCTAGTAAGAATATTAATAAATTAGCAAAGAGAGTAATAGAGATCTATAAAATACACCTACGTAGTGCGCACATGAATTTAGTCATTCCTACTCTAATATAGGAAAAAATAGTAAAAACAAATAAAAAGAGATATAATTCATTTAATAAATAAAATATAGCAACTAAAACAGAGGAATAGATAAATAAACAATAAATCAAATAGAGATACCTAAATATATGCCGAATTACCAAGACACCCCACACTACAATACACGAACACATTCATACTAAAATATTAAAACACGGTGCAATGCTTACAAAGGAAAGTAGAATTCCAAATGTAAATTTCACCATTTTTGTGACTCAGGGTAGTATTCTTTTATTATTCCTAATTATTGGTATCAAATGCACTACTTTGCAAAATATAACATAATAAATCGAGCGATCACGCGAAGTGCATTTATTTTAAACGGGCGACATCATAGTTACGAGCGTAACTATCACGAGGGGCACACGGTAACATACCTTCTTTAGCCGAAATAGTTTCGCGTCCTCACATTCGGTAGTTGCGAACTCTTATCGACATATTCGGCCAACTTCCTACACTCACCTAAGGTGAATAATATACCCTACTATTATATATATATATATATAACCCTTAATATTAATAAAATACATAATAAAAGAATTACTATTAAACTTTATACCTATAATTGTGAGGAAATAACTACAGTCCTCTATAATAATAGTGAGGATATATAATAACTAAAAAATTCAGGGAACTCAGTAATATAATATAAAAAATAAAATAAAATATATAAAAAACAAAATATAATATCATATAACGAAAAAAATTTATCATGCTTTGGATTTACAAAGTATCATCTTAGGTCAAATATCAGGTGATATTATAATAGCTACCTCTAGGAGGTTATTTTATATAATAAATTATAAGATAAGAATGTTAAGGGAATATATAAAATATATTATAATATAAATATATATATAATAATAAATATTAATATATCTATATATATAATATATATATATATATTATAATAATATAATTATAATATATAATATTAATAATAATTATAAATATAAAATTAATATTAATAATATATTATATAATATAATAATGATAAAAGATAATTATAATATTTAATATATATAATATAATATATATATAAATATATATAATATAAGAGTAAAATGAATTATTATTATTAGGTAATAAAAAGTACTCATTATTAAATAATATAAATGCATCTATAAACAGATAATACTATATTATATTATTTATATTATAATGAAAAAATATATTATCGAAGACAGCATATATATATAAATAATATAATATAATTATATAATATTATATATGATATATATAATATAATAATATAATAACTAATATATATATTTATGATAATATCTAATTATAATATAATAATATTAATATTATTACTATAAATAATATATATATAATATATTAATATAATTATAGATAAATATATATATATATATATATAAATATATATAAATATATGTGGTGTAGTAGTATATTTAGGTGACTGTGGTGCATCAATGGTTTTTTCACATTTACACGAGTATCAGAGTTAGTAATTTAAATATTATCATTGTGTTTTTCCGAATACTTTATATCATGAGAGGACCTTTCGGATCCTTCATCTCTTTAATTATGTTAGGTTATTTCTTTGCTTGTTAGTAAAGATAACTAAGGAAGAGAGAAAAAGGCAACCGTTAAAAAACCCGATTAGTAGATAATAAATAAAACAGAAAATTCATATCTGTATAATAAATAATAAGTCGCATACGGTGTAACATGAAATGCTCTCATCATAACCTACCGAGAATAAGAAATAAGCATTACAAATGGGTACCACAGGAGATATGAGCGTTAGGGGTAAAAAAAAATTAAAAAGGGAAGAATGGAACATATCATTTAATAAACAATTAACGACAAATTCAAATATAATTCTCATTTACTTACAATAAAAAAGGTTAATTCTAATTATGATTATATTATGGGGTATTATTATCCTATTTTCTGTGTCATAGCATAGACAGATAAAAAACTATTTGTACGTTTCCACTCACAAAAAAAAAAACATACCGGCCACCCCTACGCACATACACACACACTTAATTTAATTACAATGTTTCATTAAACCAAACCATTAAGATATTTTCGTCACACTACGCTCTTCTTTCTCACATAATGATTTATTTTGGTTCTCTTTTTTTTTTTAATCACATTAAGTAACGTAACAAACCTTGCGGAAACCGGGAAAAGAAATAGAAATTGACTGTTAAGGTAATTTTGTGTTGAACATTTTTTAATTAAAATTTTTTTTGGGAGGATTTTTATTTAGTTGCTTGATTGATTAAGAAAAGACGACACCTGAATTGAAGAAGAAAAAAAAAACGAAAACAATTATAGACTCTTTAGCTACATTCCTGAGCACTTATTAACATTAATAATACTTATGAATACTTATTAACATTTAATAAGTATTCATAATGTTGTTAAAACTGACGTCAGAGTTTAAAGATTGGTAAAGTAAGTTGTCAATCACAATTTTTAGATAAAGTTTGCGAAATTCATAATTTATAGAAACATTGCTTTTGTAAAAAAGTTTACATTATGTAATTTAAAAATGGAAAAGTTTAGGGAATACAAGGTAAATCACTTTTTAAGAGAGGAATTTAACTCACTAGGTAATTGTTTACCTAGGAATCCGAATGAGGAAAATCTATACCTTTATACTGCGACTTACCAAGTCGCCTCTAAACCATTGACTACGGTAGCTCATTAGTTCCCAATTGATGAATTAAGAATAAAAGAAATGAAAGAATAAAAGAATAAAAAAATAAGGGAGACTCACAGGTGTTCTATATTGACGCAACAAGGAAAGAAAAGGTAACGGAGACGGAATTGCTCTAGGTAAATGCTACCTATGATCCATAGGAAGGATCGAACCCTAACCCATTTCTTAAATATTATTCAGAAATAAAATTTACAAAATCTTCTGTTTCTACTTTAGACATAGATATATATTTTTTTATTTTCTTATGTTTTATTGTTTGAGGTTACTCAAGTTTAGTCATTCATCATCCTCAGATTTTGTCCTTTGTATTTTCTTCATTTTCTTTTGAGTATATTTTCTACCTCCCTTTTTTATCCACTCTTTCTTCAAGACCTTTCCAAAAAAAAAATCTTCCAGATTAATTCTTTCTCTGAGCAAAATTAAATCTCGTAAATTCCTGAAGCCTAAAAATAAAAATATTTTTCTAATTTCCCTTTTCTCTTAAGTTTTTCCCGCCAGTAAATCACCTCCTCTCTCCAATGTGGGTTCTTCATTAACCTTCGTAGACCCTTTTCCCCCAAATCAACTTATAACTCAATCTCTTTACGAATAATAAATATTCTTTCCTTCGGAAAAAGTAATTCAACAAAAATTGGTTTTCCCTTTAATTATGGGATGCAGTATCGGAGTAGAAAACGGGATCCGGAACCTCGGAGTCACCAGTTTGGGTAAAGCCGGAGTCGGAGCCGGAGCCGGAATTAAAAATTGAGTAGAGAAGGAATTAGAACCAAATAAATTTTGGGCGGTGTTCGAGTTAGTTCAAAAAAAAAATTACCAGCTCTGTGGTGCTTACTTACGACGAACCTTAACTTAAATACGTGTAATACATCAATTATGAGTTGCTTCTACTCACTCCACACACATACCGTTCCATCTTTTACACATAAAATACACAATAACACAATAACTACCCTTCTCTTCTCTCTCTCTCTCTCTCTCTCTCTCTCTCTCTCTCTCTCTCATCTCTCTCTCTCTCTCAGAATCCACAATCATTTTAAACAAAGAACCAAAAGAGTAGTATGTATGTGTGCCTCCAAAATCATAAACGCATTTACACATATAAATATTTCTCTATCTATTTATCTATAGACCTTTCCATCTCTTCTTCCTCTTCTTCTTTCACAACATACAATATCTTAAATTCTTATTTTTCATTTATTTCATATATCCTCTTTCTCTTCTTTTTAATTAACCATAACTTTGCAGAAATATTCCGCCTTTTCATCTTTATTTTTTTTTCCACCCCACAGAAGACTAAGGCATTTCATCAACACTTTATATTAATCCTATTAAACATATCACAGACATGCATATATAACTATATATATATATATAATATTATATATATTAGTATTATAATAATTATATATATATATATAATATATATATATTATATTATATATTATTATAGAACATTACAATCTAAGGAAACATATTAGGAATGAGAGTCGCTTAGTAAATACATAATATGACATTTGTCCTCGTAAAACCAGATCAGAAAAGGAATCAAGTTCTTTTCCATCTCTCTTCTCTTCTCTCTCTCTCTCCTCCTCCTTCCTCTCTCTCTCGTCCTTCCCATACTCGCTCCCGCTCGCCGATTCTCCTTCTCTCCACTTCTTTCTCTTCTCTTCTCTCCTCCCTGCCTCGCTCTTTATATACTGGCGACCTTCTTTCGCTTCTCTCTCTTCTCTCTCTCTTTCCTCTGTCTCTCTCTCTCCTCCTTCTCCCCCTCCTCGCTGGCTCTCGCTTCTCCCTCTCTCTCTCTCTCTCCTCCTCTCATCTCTCTCTCTTCTCTATCTCTCTCTCTCTCTCTCTCTCTTCTTCTCTCATCTCTTCTTTCTCTCTCTTCTCTCTCTTCATCTTCTCTCTCCCTCTCTCTCTCTCCTCTTCTCTCCAAAATCTCTCTCTCTCTTCTTCTTAAAACCTCTTTCTGACTCAAGGAAGAGGAAATTCTGTTTAATATTTTCCTTCATATTCTTCTGTTTCCGACATATCAAACGATGCCGACCGCACTCATATAATATATATAATATAATATTATATATATAATATATATATATAATTATAATAAATATATATATATTATTATATATAATTAATATATATATAATATATTATTATTATATATATATATAGTATATATATATTATTATATATGATATGTAATTCTTCAAAAATACTATACCACGTGTCACACACAAATAGTGGTCAAATAAAAACAAAAAGCAGTTCATTTCCTATTTGATTAATCAACCAAACATTTTACAACAGTCTTTCAAAATGGCTGCCTTTGGCCTTAACACAAGTTCCATAACCCAGTTGGGTCAGCTGTCTTTTGCAGCGCGCACGAACTTCCATTGGAAAGTCCTTTTAAACACACGTTAGAGCTCGAATTAAAGAACCAATATTTGGGAGTCATCTTTAGCAGACCATTTGCAATTCAATTTGCCCTGAATTTGTAATCCAAAAGGATTATGTTCGCAACACTCAGACTGCCAAGCGATAACCGTCAGAAAATGGGGAACATTGTCCCTGAGCAAATCCACCTGTTTCAATTCCTGGCCGCCTAGATCTCCCTAAAATCACATCACATCATGTGATTTTTATTTTTGACGGTTCGTCAAAGATGTGTGCAATAAATACCCTAGTGACACACAACT
>JABUQX010014013.1:5000-12147 GCA_015478945.1 Trachelipus rathkii
CAGGAAAGCTTGTGTGTTTTAGGAACGAAAATTTTATTCATTTTTATTTGAATTATTTTAATTATTTACTTATTGTAATTAATTTTATTATTTTTATTATTTTTAATTATTTACATATTGTCTGTTTTTTTACTTTAATTATTTTTATTTTATTTTCGGTATTAGGTTTCGTACCGAGAACTAACACGTGGCATTTTTACTACCCCAAACATGCTCAGGCCCATTTTTGTTTAAATTTTTTTGTAAGCCTTGGTAATTGTACCTAGGATCTGGACGAGGGACTGAACCCTACCCTATACATAGCTGCTCAGTAGCGCTATCACTGAGTCACGTTAGACGGTAGTATCTTTTAACCCTTTCGTTTATATATATATATAATATAATATTATATATTATATATATATATAATATATTATATAATATATATATATATATATATATATATATATATATATATATATATATTACTTATTATATATATATATTATATATATATAATTAGAAGAATGGAATATTGACGCAGTCAGAGACGTTAAGAAGAATTTTCTTCTCACAGTTCAAAGGGCGAACAGGGCTAACAACCCGGCCTTTACCTTGTTTTTTTTGTTTGAAAACTCTGGACCATCATCGGAAACTTTTGCGCTCTAGAAAACGATCTAAATAGAGAGCTCTGGAGAACGATTTGGAGGCCAATTGGAAGAAGATGCTATTTCTACTGAAGGGTGAAAACCCTACCTGAGTATATAACTCAAGGACTAGCATCGAAAACCATTGGGCTGAGAAAGAGTTTTCTAGAGTGCTCCAGGATTAAGAGTTTCGAGGCCAAAGGAAAGAAGATGCTGGCCCAACTGACAGGGCGAAAGTCCTACCAGAGAGATGGTGTAGAATGTAGAATGTAGAATATATATATAATATATATATATATATATATATATATATATATATATATATATATAATATATATATATATATATATATATATAATATATATATATATATATATTATAAGTATATATATATATATTAATATTATATTTATATATATATAATATATATATATATATATATAATATATATATATATAATATAATAATTATATATATATATATATATATATATATATATATATATATATATATATATATATTAACGTATTAACTTGATTTTGAACCCGACTTGAAAACTATATGTATATTAGATACCATAATAAGAAGATAAATTTCTTTGAACTATTTTGGTAGTAGATAATGTTGTATATTATACACTACAAAACTTTTAGTGAAGAAGAGTCTTATTGTTATAGTTCTTTATATCGTGGATAGTTGTTTTCTTTTTTCTTTTTTTTTTATTCTTCCATAATTCATAGTTTATAATTCATTTTTATCGTTATAAAGAATAAGAATATAGATTGTAGACCACAACGACATTCTTTTCGTTAAAAAAGAATTATTATAGTTATTATAGTTATTATGGTTAATTATAGTTAAAAAAATGTTAAAATTATAATGAGAAGTTTTCCCCCTCCACTCCAGCTACTTACACTGTATAAGGGAGTCCTATTACGGGGTATGCCTTATATATTTGGGGAGGATGGGGCTCCACTCGTGCAACCTGCACGAGTGGACACCCCCCCCCCTTGAAAGGATGAAGTTATAAACTGATTTTCCTCAATGTATTTCTAGATGTCGAGTTGTTGTATCATTGTCTCTTTTATTATTGACAGTGCCCTTCCGACCTCTTCTTTCGCACACCTCCTTCTTTAAGAAGAGACCTCGTTTGCCTTTTGTTTCGCCACAGTCTCTCTCTCTCTCTCTCTCTCTCTCTCTCTCTCTCTCTCTCTCTCTCTCTCTCTCTCTCTCTCTCTCTCTCTCTCTCTCTCTCTCAAATGATGAAAACCCCTTTCTGGATCTCGCGCACGCAGACACACACACACGCTCACACACACACACACACACACACACACACACACACACACACACACACACACACACACACACACACACACACACACACACACACACGCAGGCACGTACACTTGCGTTTCCTTTTATTCAAATTGTTGAATTTTTTGAAGTTGCGGTCAGTTGAATAATTAAAAGGGAATTCATGAAAAATATTCCAAAATCGAAGAATTTTAAGAAATTCGGGAAAGCGAAATCGAGATTGAAATGAAAACTGATTGGAATGTCATTTACATCTTTCCTTTATAAATCTGTTTCGGACGATATCTGTAAATCTGTTTCTATTTGTTTATCTGTCGTGTTGTGCAGTCTAGTTTTTTATACCCTGTTTGGGTTTCGTAGCTTCTACCCCATTCTTTCTATCTGCCTCGCCAGATATCTGTGCGTCTGTTCTATTTGTTTATTTGTCGTGTTGCAGAGTTTAGTTTTTTTATATCATGTCTGGGTTTCATAGCTTAATCTACTTCTACCCCATCCTTTCTATCTGCCTCGCCCGATATCTGTACGTCTGTTTCTACTTATTTATCTTTCGTATTGTGCAGTCGTTTTTTTTATACCTTGTTTGGTTTCATAGCTTAATCTACTTCTACCCACATCCTTTCTATCTGCCTCGTCCGATATATATGTACGTCTGTTTGTATCTGTTTATCTGTAGTGTTACAAAATCTAGTTTTTTTTATAATACCTTGTTTGGGTTTCATAGTTTAAAATATATAAACAATCTTTAATATCTGCCTTTCCCGATATCTATAGGTCTGTTTCTATTTGTTTATCTGTAGTGTTGCACAGTCTAGTTTTTTATACCCTGTTTGGGTTTTATAGCTTAATATACTCATCCTTCCTATCTGCCTCGCCCGATATCTGTAAATTTGCTTATATTTGTTTATCTGTCGTTATTTACAGTCTAGTTTTTCTTATCATGTTTGGGTTTTATAGTTTAATTTACACCATGCTTTCTATCTGCTTCGCCCGATATCTGTACGTCTATTCCTATTTGTTTATATGTAATGTTGCACAGTCTAGTCTGTATAACCTAAGAGTTTCATAGGTTAACATTCAAATCTGCCCCCACAGTTTCTATCTGGAAAGAGATTGGGTGGCTAGAAAAATTTGCACATCTGGTATGAATACTTGGGATGGTAATATGCTTACCTCTCTAATCTAACCTAATCTTATGCTTTTGTCTGAGACGTGTGCATGAATAGGCCTTAGAAGTGTTATTCATGAAGCTGTGTCTCTAGTACGTGTGGTGTGTGTCGGTGTTTGATGATGTATGATGTTCGGTGTGTGCTTTGTGTATATCGTAGTTGTTAATTGTTGTCGTAGGCTGTAAGGGTGGTAGTATTGGGTTTGTGTCGTGGTGAGTGATAATATATATATCATTAAACATCTTGATGTATCTATTCGCTTTATTTATTATTATTTTATTATTGTATTTCTCTAAATTCGCATCATATTCATTTTTCGATATTATATACTGCATTTTATAGCTTAAAATTAATTATCTTATGCACTCTAATTTAGCTAACATGGAAATCTATTCCCTCCTGTTTTTGTTCTAACTAACAGAACGATTCACGCCTTTTTTGATTACCTAGTATATTACTATAATCATATATCTACTGTAGACTGTTTATCTCTTTGTCTCATCTCAAATAACTGAGGTTCCTCTATTTAGGTGGATTCTATGTTACCAACATCATATTTGATATATTATAACTTGAATGGTTGGATGATTTGGAGACGCGATGAAAATATTATTATAATGGGGGATAATGAGGCTATGAATGTTTTCAGTATGCATTTCTTTATCTCTTATATATTTCTTAATTAGATCTTGCGAGGCAAACTATTAATTTTAATAATGAACTTGTCAACATACATTTTCGTAGAATCGTCCTATACCATAATATTCTTTGTAACAACTTGAAGCGTTACTTATTGTTTCGAAAATCATTCTATCGTCTTTCTATCTTTAAAAAGTATAATCTTTACTTACTTTTATCATATAGTTGGGGTGGGGTTTGAAGGAGGCTCTCGACTGTTTCTGCTGAACTTTCTGTTTTCTTTTATTCGGTAAATTCTCTGACGCTTAATAGCTTTTATTATCCTTTATTATCATCTTCTTCTTCTTTATAATTTACTATGACTTCTCTCTCAACATAGCTCCATTACTTATGCATTATCTCGTTTTTTTATTTCTTGTCGCACTTTTGATCGGGCCGATTTGGGTGCATGGCGTATAATTTTATCTAAACTATTTATATTGAAATGACTTGTGCTTTAGTATTGTGACGAGGTTCGACTTTCTTGTCGATATAAAGAGTAGGATGCTGTAAATGATTGAGATTGTAGGTGAGATGAAGTTCATTCCTTCTATTCGATCTAAATTATATTTCATCTCTCATCATAATCTCATTGGTTTCAGATAATATCGTTAATATGCTTGTATTCTCTCTTATCTGGGTACTATTTCATTAATTACAGGCTAGACGACAGAGTGCGTATCGGTGAAGTGTGGAAAAATATCTCGTTCTCTATCAGCTTTTGTTTCATGGTGACGTTTTGTTAAATGATATTGTCTCGTGTTGAGTTGTAGAGAAATAATTATTTAGCCCTTGTATTGTTTATTTTAAATAATGATGTGATAAAATAATTTGTTATTTATACTTATTATTATATATTTTATTTATTATTTTATTATTAATTATTATTTTATTTATTTTTTTTATTAATGGTATAAATATTTGTAAATATCACTGTCGCTAATTTTCATTCTGACTAGAAAAGAATGGGATATTATTATATCCTTTCGTGTTATTTGTCATTGATATTGACAAGGTAAGATTTCAATGGCTAATCCATGATGTACATCCAGTACATGTAAAGTCTTTTCAAATACTTTATAGAATAAATTCTTTCTGGCTCTATTTGCCTTAATAAACATAATCTATCGCAATCTTATCATATTTTTAATCTGTATTTCTCCCTTATCCTCTATACCCACTCTCATTATCACTATATTATTTCTCTGTTGAATATTCAAATGTTGCTTAAATATATCTCTTTAATTATTGAAAAGGTCAATCAATCTCTTCGGCCTCTTATATCATTTTTACCTTAAATACTATCATACCTTGGGAGATTTTCTGGGCATTCCTCATCCCATAATTTTATCATATTTACTATTCCTCTCCAAGGTGTCGTTCATTAATTATATATTACTGTATGCTTATTTATTGCCTTTAGGTGTGATTATCAGAATTTTTCTAACAGTTTGCGATGCTCGGGGTGCATGGGCTCACTTGAAGCTTTTTGTATAACCGAAAGTTAGGAAGGCGGGATGGAATTATTAGCCTCGGATGGCATCTTCCTGGCTAGCCCTGTTGAGTCTTGTGAGTATATGGGTATGTGTTGCTTTACCGTGCTAGATCCCCGCGCATTCGGGATAAATTTTTTAATATAAAAATTAATACTTACAGCATATGCCTCGATATAACCTAACTATTACATACCCATAATTTTCAGTTGTTTTGGAATGAAGCACGATTACACAATTATTAGTCTCTAACCTATATTTCTCGTTAATATGAAAGGAGAATGCTTGATTATTCCATTGTCTTTACTCTCATTTATTGTCATCTTTAATTCGGGTTATTAATATAGTGGAGATTATATATGCAGAAATGGCCTCCGATATAAATGCTGGCTCCCGCATTAACTGCTCTGTATTTAATTAAGATGGCGACTTTTTATCGAACTATTCTTCTGCAACTCTCATTCCTTTCTCTTTAGTTCTCATCTGGAATCTCTTACACTTTTTATCAGATCGCCAGTTAGCGGGGGCTTTCGCCGCTCGAGGTCTAACTGGCGTTCCTCTATAGTTCGCTTTTCCCTATCTCTTTTTTCTCGATTTATTCGATTATTTGGTTCGCCTTAGGAACTATAGGTCGGGGAGATTGTGGTGGGTTGACAATAATCCAATAGCATTTGAATCGTCTGGGTTTGGATACTTTTCTCTCAACTGCTTCTCTCTCTTGTTCTCGTTCTTCTAATTTTCGTTCTTCACTCCTTTGGGGGTTTTCCTCCTTTCTCTTGCTCTCTTATGTCTAAGTTTCTTCTGTTCTCGATCTAAATCGCTTTCCTCTCAATATCTTCGGCTGTTGTTGTGATATCGGGTCCTCCTCTGTCGGACATTTCTCTTTTCTTCTTTCTCTTTTTCTTTTCTTTTTCTGTTAATTTCTTTAGTGGGTTGTCTTTTCTTTCCTAGGTTGTTCTTTGTACGGTTTCTCCTTCATATATCTATACTTTATTCTCTATATTATATTTCTAATAATTATATTATATTATATTTCAATATATATATTAAGATTCATTTCTTTCAATATTATTCTTATTGTTTCTATAGATACTGTTCATAACACTAATACTCTATTTATAACTCATATATATATCTTATATTATATATTATATATCTTTTTGTTTATTTAATGCCTAAGTATAGGTGATATTAGACCCTATTTATCGAATTATTATCTTTATTAATTATTATTTTTAGCTTATTTTCATATCTATTCTATTATTCATTATTTCATTTATTATTATTTTATTCTTATTTATTATTTTTTCCTTATTCTTTCAATACTCATTTTCATATATTTATTCAATATTAATTAAAGTTAAATATAATAGGAATAACTTTTTTTGCCCTTTATTCTATTTTTTTTATTGGAAGGAGATAACCTTTTTCTTTTTATTATAGAAAAATATGCCAAATCGGGTGTCGTTGTTTTAATTAATGAGAATTTGCAGATTTACTATCCGTATTACTCATTCTCTTTCCTAATGCTGATTCATGTGGTCTGGATAGAATTTCGGCGGGGTTCCGGGGTGGGGTCGCGCTGGAGGGTGTGTTAAAGGTTGTAGAGGGTTTCTTTTCGAGGTCGCTAAGGAGCTTGTGAAAGTTTTCAGATGATTTAATTTGAAAAATGAAACGGATGAGAAAAGGGAAAGGTTGAAGACGTTAGGGTTTGGGTGGTAGGAGGTTTAACAGATGAAAATGGTAGGGCTGGGAAAATTTGGCATGACCAACGAGGGGGAGGTGTGTGGTGTGTGTGGTGGTGTGTTTTGTGTGTGGGTGTTGTGGTGTGTGTGTTGTGTGTGTGTGTTGTGTGTGTGTGTTTGTG
>JABUQX010014014.1:0-17500 GCA_015478945.1 Trachelipus rathkii
GAATACCTACCAAGACCAACATATATTTCAATCAACAAAGTTGATCTGCCACTGTATTTATTCTTGTCATTTTCTTTCTTTATTTCATTCTATCAACATTCCTGGAGCAGACAATTTCCGTAACTAAAGAACTGTCACGTTCGGCTTCATATTTTGTAAAAGCTTGTCAGACTCCATGAGCTCTTTATTTGGTTGTTCTGTAAGGGCTGTAGGCTCAAAGCGAAACACTTGTTCACCTAATTCGCTTCATGACTCTGGTATACCTCCCGATTCACGTGGCCATTCGTATATCAAATGGCTCTGTAAAAACCCTCACCCTATAATTGTGCAAAGGATCAATGAAGACATCTTTAGAAAGCTCATCAAAGAAGCTTGCCACTTTTGCCTTGTTGTCGTTTAGTGGGCCAATGAGTCTCAATTGCCAGCTTCGCGGCATTTCCTGAGCCTCTTCCACTAGCAAGCTTGTAAAACGTTCCCCGCAATGGATTAGTTTGGTGACACACCTTTCCAAAAGAGTGGAAGCTTCATCCGGGGATGTCTGATTTTTGAGTGTTTTAGAAGTGATGTTAATACGCTTGATGTGCTTTGAAACACAAAGCATTAAAATGAAGTGAAAATAAACATTTGTCTTCTTAATGCTGTTGCCTCAACTACTTCAGAGCTCTTTGTGGAATGTTAAGGATGATTTTTTAAACAATTTCAAAACATAAATGAAATCTACCTCTAACTGCAACAAGCAATTGAACCTCGAAGACCATCTAGTTATATATATATAACAATATAATATTATTATACTATTATATAATATATAATATAATATATATTATATTCATATATATATATATATATTTATATATATATAATATAATATTATTATATATGATTATATATATCTATAATATTATATATATAACTATATATATTATATACTTATATATACTTATATAATATATTATATATATACATATATATTATAGCATATAATCAAAGGCATGGTTTCGCCGAGTTTGGTTATGTATATAATAGAAGGCCTTATTTATAAATTTATTAAAAAGTTTTTACAGAGTGTCTTCATAAGATGTGAATTTTTTCAAGGCTTTCGGGGCCTTAATTTCTGGACCTCGCTCAGCGATTTTATTTGAAGCACTAAATGTAAATTATTAAAGAATTGGTAACATATGTAAAACAGTTGAAATATGAAAAGTATTTAAAATTTAAGTAAATTGTGTTTTATATTTTGAAAAATGGTGGTCTAATGTGGTGGGAGAAAGTGTTTAGTGTGGATGGAACGTATATTCTCCTTTTTGTAGGTTAAAATTAGGAGGGTTCTGTATGCATAGTGATTCTAGGAGTTTACGTTTGGTGGGTCTAGTACCTCTAAGATTGGGCACATATCCTCTATGTTAATGTTGTGATTGAGCCTAGATCTATTGTGAGGTGAGAGCAGAATTTTTGAGAGTCGTAGTTAGTTCGTGTTTATGTTGACCGAGGTCTCTGATAGAATTATTGATTTCACCTATGTAATGGGAGGGGCATGGTGGCAGGGGATTTTGTATTAGTGCTTGTAGCGATGTTATTTTGTAATGAGTTGGAGTTGATATCTACTCTGAAAATTTAATAAAAATCGAATAAATAGTAAAAAAAATTGTGCAAATTTTCAAATTCAAAAACTTTTTTTGGTTTCAAATTGAATCCTACCCTTAACACTTCCTACGACCAATGGGTATTATTTCATCTCTCGAACGACTTCTAGATTCTGCACCTTACCAAAGTCGAGTCACTTTAGGCTAAAATGTACATGTCAGTTTTTTCAAAATATAAAAAAAAATTTCACAGAGTGTTGTAGTGTTATTTCAAATTCAGTATCAAACTATAAAGTTTGTTGCTAATCGATGAGACTTAGAAGTCTCATAGATTAGCACGAAAGCTTTACGAAGAATTAACATCTTATGAGACTCTTGTTAAAAACGTTTTTTAATAAATGTAAATATTATAAATGATATATTAGAAATATTATAATATAATATATATATATATATATACTATACCTATATATATAATATATATATATATATATATATATATATATATATATATATATATATATATATAATATATATATATATGATTATTATATATATTTATAAATATAAATAGTAATAATATTATATATTATATATATACAGAGCAGAGAGAGAGCTTTCATTATGGAGTTTTCATCGAAAAAGTGCTCACCGCTCTTGCCCGCCGTGCGCCCTTTCGGCTCCTGCGCCCCCCCGCACCGCGGGGGTTGCGGGGGCGTTATTTACGCCACTGGTACATGTGCAAAAAGTTTTTTTGAAAAGAGAATTGCATGGTTCACCAGCTGAATCTCGAGAAGTTGAGGAAAGTCGATAGCAAATTTTATATCTAGAGGTCAACTCTGTTAGGTGTTTTGCAAACTAGATGGAATATCTTTCCAGAAACTTAGTCTGATATCACAAACATCCTATGTTGATCAAATCATCAGTGGAAATGGTTTGAATTCTACCTCAAGAAGACTTTCGTTAGCTGTGTGACCATATAGATTATGGTGACTTAATTGCGAGTGATGTTTTTCAATGCTTTGTATTTTTGAAAATGTTTTCTTGCAAACATATGTGTTATTTAGTGATGTGTGCATTAAGACTTGTATACTCTCCTTTTCGCAATTATTAAACTGTAATGAATTACAGAAAGTCTCCTACAAGCGACAATTTTTTAACAGTCTACCACGTTCTGGTTCAAAAGGTAACTATTTCCCACTCTGTTTACTGACATGATATATATATATATATATATATATATATTTAAGAAAATCATGGAAAAAACTTTATTTAATCATCATTTCAATTTCGTTAACAGGAAACGATAGTATATAAACAAAAGAATATTTACTTTAAGTAATTTTATACTGGATTTTGAGATATATTGAAAAATAATGAATTAAAATGTTTGCAAATTCTCCTGTACATTAGGATAGGTAGAGCAATAAAAATGAAAGAAAAGGAATCAAAAAAATGAAGAAGAAGAATAGAAAATATGGAAATATTAATATGTTATGTGATAACAAACAATGTAAAAAACGAAAGAAGAAAGAAGAAAACAATAGAGAAAAATTTACCAAAGATGAAAAACAACGAACTATTCAAAAAAGTAATAGCCTATATTATTTTATTTTATACGAAACTGTTCGACAGTTGGAAAGTTTTCAATGCTAAGAGAAGAAGAACAACAAAGAGATTTTATCAGAAAAAGCAATGGATAAAGTGTGATGGAGAGTTTAAGGAATATATAGCAGAGAAGTAAAGAAAAAAGAGAAAACAACTGAAGAAAAGAAAGATGAATTTTTACTCATAATTAATTTTAATCGGAAACAGGAGAATCTTTGAAAATAATAGTTCAACTTTAAAACGTAAAACGACTGTTGAACCATCACAAGAAAGAAGAAAAAACAAAAATAGTCACAAATAATAGGAGGTTTAGCAGGTGAAACACTAGAAGTAATTATGTCTTTGGATGAAAAGGAATTATGGACAGAAAAATGGAGTAGAAAAAATTTAAAGATATTAAAAGAAAGTTATAGTAGATGTTTGAAGGTTCAGAATTTCATCTTAAAGTAAAAAAATTTTTGAAAAGTGCAACAAATGAAAGGAGAATCCTTTAGAGAATCTGTATCAAGATATGATAAGGGCAAAAAAAGAGATTTGTGTAAACTTTGATGATATTAAACTAAGTGAAAAAGTACATTCATACCAATTGTCACAGTTAAATCCAATAGTGAAAGACATGGAAAGAAAGTTAATTATCAGTAAGATTGAAGGAATTAAAAACAAATATTTTCATAAACAACTGTAAAGAATCAATTGTAACTATGATGGAATCAGTAGTTGAAGTAGTAGAAAAAAGAAGAGAACTAAAAAAAGGAAGAAATGGGTATCAATGGTATAAATTGGGTGTAAAATATAAATACGAATAAAAAAGTTTAACAGAGAAGATGCTACTGGAAAGAAGGAGACATTTAATTTAAGAAAATGTAATATTGTATATCTAGTCATAAAAATGCTACTGGAGAGAAGAACATTTAATTTAAATAAATGTAATATTTGTAAACGTAAATAACCATAAAAACCGAAGATTCCGATTGGCACAACACCTTTCCCGGATATAAGTTGAAGTTGGTGGAAAGGACACAAAGAAATTGTATTCATGTACCATAGAATAAAAAAGATAAAAGAAACAAAAGAATCAATCTATATATTTTATCCAAAATAATAAGGAAAAAACAATATCAAGAAAAAAGGATATACATTAATTATTAATGCAGAAAAAGAAGAAAGAATAAGGAATTAGAAATAGTAGAAAGAAAAAGTGAATAGAACATTTTTTAATATATAATGAAGAATATAATGACATAAAGAAAATTAAATATCAAGAAAGATGTAAGGGCTATTATAGATACAGGAAGTATAGAGACATTAATAGGAGAATTTAGGATTAACAAAATGAGTTAGTGGATTAAAAGATGATGAATTACGAATATAGTTAAAGACACACAAAATTTAAAGATGGTTGTTTTGTATTTTCAAAAACAGAGTAGTAAAATCATTAAAAGAAATATTATTGCCTGGTTGTAAAATCAAAGGAGAGTTTTGATCTAAAAATCAGTGTAATAGAGGGGGTTGACACACCTTTATTAGCTGGTAAATCAGCTATGAAAGAATTGAAATTAAAGATTAATTATTGAAGAGTGAACTGTTGAATTTGGTGATCTTGAACCTACTGAATAGTGAAAACATTTGAGGAATCAAGGAGGACATTCCTGCTGTATTATTGACTAAAAACAAAAGAAAAGACAGTTGAATAATATTAATTTAAAGAAAATGATAAAAGAACAGGATAGAAAAGAAAAAGGGAAAAAACTACAGTGACAATTTGCATATTGTGAAATAGAATAATTATTTAAAACAATAAAGAATGCTAATGAAAAGCAAGTAACTGAAGAGGATTTTTGAAATAATGTAAGAAAAGAATTGGAACAAATTGTAAGAATGAAAAATATGTAAAAAATATATATATAAAAAAAAAACTCCATCAAGACCAGTGGTAGGTTTGCCATTAACCAGTAAATTTAATGAAATAATTCAATTGGATGTTGGTGAATTTGAGAATAATAAATTTTCAGTGATAGTAGATCATGCAACAAGAAATACACAGGTATATTGTGTTAAAAAATAAAACAAGAAAGAAAAGTAAAAGGTTAATTGAAAAATGGATAATATATTTTGGAAGTCCTAATGGCGATTCTATGGTCTGGATGGAAGGGGACGGAGAATTTCAAAATGAAGTATGGGAAAACTTACTATAAAATGAATATCAGATTAACTGAGTACAGCGAGCAGAAAAGTCCCATGGAGTAAGTGGTTTATGTTTGAAAAGTAGTAGGATTACTCAAGAATCATTATGCAAATTAAAACAGAAATGACATTGACAAAAAAAAAAAAAACGAGTTTGGAGCCTGGGGAATTTTTTGCTAAAATGGACTAACAAATTATTGGGATATGCCCCGTAACCAACTTGTTTCGGTTAAGAAATGTTAGGAATACCAACAATAAATGAGATGTGTGATATTTAATACTGAGTGAAAGAGAGATACAGGTGACATGATGAAAGAATTATTAGAAGAGCAATAGATCGATGCTCAGGAAAGGAAAGGGAGGAATGAAAGTTTGGGAGAGGCAAATACATCGTGCATTAAGAAGTCGATTAAGAGAACACATTTCAAACAATATAAATATAGGTGAAGAAGTTTTTTTTTATAAAAGAAACATTGCTAAGAAAGGAGAGGACCAGCTAAAGTAATGTGTGTAGATGGAAAAACCAACATAGTAAAACATGACTTTAAGAGCTGTATCAAAAGTTCACTCAACTAGAATTCAAAGAAGTAGATTAAATGAAAATAACAATGAACTTGAAGATAAAAAGGATGAATATGAAGAAGAAGGAAATGAAAACATGATAGATAACTTAATGAGAATGCTAATATTTTTATTACGATTAAGGGAAAAAAATTATAATGATGAAAAACTGATAATGAAAAAAAAACGTCAAAATGAGAAGAGGAAGAAATGACATCAATTGATGAATATGAAGTTAAAATTGATCCAAAAAATGGGAAAACTGGCAACATAAGATTTGAAATTAAAGAATACATGAAGTATATTAAATTGCTATGTCATTAGTAGAGCTGGCAAAGCAACAAGTAAAAAGTATAATAGATGCTATAACATACGCAATTTAAATACAGATAGAATACATGATATAGACTTGAAAGAATCTGGATTAGCTTTCGTAGTAAACACAATTGAAAATGAAGAAGAATATTCAACATTCTTTGAGAATAATGAAGAACTTACCGGTTAAATTGATCGTTGTTGGATGAAAATGAAGAGGTAAATCAAAGGTTATTATAAGTAAATGAAAGAAGATTAAAAACAAGCCAATGATAAGATAGAAAAATTGGAAAGAAGATGAATGTTTTTTGAAGGAAGTAAAACAGGAACCAAATTTAAAATCAAGTGGTTAAGGGCGAAATAATATTACTTTTTGCAAAATAATGAAAAAAATTTAAAGCTAGATTAGTAGCTAAAAGGTAAGAGAAACGTAGAAGAAAAAACCTCCAAGTAACCATGAAAAACTTAATGAAGCTTAAATTCATTGTAGAAGCATAGGGAAAGAAGATGGAATAAATGCGTAGGATTTTATTTAAGCAGCTTACTTACAGGGAGATACAATAATAAGAAAAGTATATATATAAGACCACCACCAGAATTTAGATTGAGGTAAACTTTTGGAGATTAAATCAAAAACGTATATGGATTAACAGGTATGCTTTCTACTGATGTGGGTATTGTTCATTGAAAGGACAATTAATTAAAATAGGTCTAAAATTTGCCATGAGATGGAACAAACACTATTTATAATGAATGATTCACAATAACTTATGCTGTAATGTGTCATAGACAGTAGATGATATTTTTATGGGCAAGAATAAAAAATTGGAAAACTTTTTAAAAAGCTAAATTGAAGAACATTTTTGACATAGGAAAAAATAGTTCAGGATCATTTAATATTTTGGAGTTCAATATGTCAAGATGAAAATATTATGATAATGGCTCAAAAGAATTACTGGGAGAAGGTTAAAATAATGAGAATAAATACAAAAGAATAAGTTGGATGTAGAAAAAAGAAGTAAAAGAATACAAACAATTAATAGGAAAATTAAATTGATGGCAAGAAATTACAGACCAGATTTATCTTAGTATAGTTTAGTAAAAGTAGGCAAGTAGAAAAAAGAAACTTGAGATCAAGATTATAAGGAACTTCATAGACTTAACAAAAAATACAAGAAATTTTTTTCTTTTGGGTTTCCTTCCTTCTCTTTGCTACTTTTATGTCTAGCTTACTTCAAGTCGCTCAATATCGCTGTGGTTGATGGAGCGACTTCTTCTTTTCTGTCGAATAGTGGTGTCCTCATGGTTCTGTCCTATCTCCTAACTTTATTGCCTACTTTTCATAATGATCTTCTTACCTGCACATCTAACTCTATCCATCATATGCGGATGACTCGACCCTTCATTCTTCAACTCCTGTTCAATTATGCTCTCTCTTTTACTTCTTTAGGAATTGCCTCTCGTCTTAATCTTTCCAAATTCTATTCTCGCTGATCTGGGATAGAATTGCCGAGTGGGGTCGTCTCAACCTTGTGGGAATTCAATTCTTTAAAAACTCAACTTCTACAAATCTCCCTCTCTAAAAAACCTTCTAAAACTTTCGTATCTCTTTCGACGGTTCTCTCGTCTCTCCTGGTTACAATATAAAACATCCTTGGCCTTAAACATAAACAAAAAAAATGTCTTGGAAAACTCACATCACAACGGGTTGCTAGGGCGGCCTCAAGAGAAACTGGGAGTTCTTGTTTAGACTGCGAGACTTTTCCTCTTCTCAGGTTACTCCAGCTATTACAAGGGTCTCATCCGCCCTTGTATGGAGTACTGTTCTCATTACTGGGGGAGGGGGGGGCCTCTTGTTTCACCCGGCTTTGGACAGGGTCGAGTCAAATTCCCAAGAAGGCTTATAAACTGTCCTGTGACTTTCCAGTTCATTGACCCTCTATCTTTGCGCCTGATGTTAGTGCTTTATTTCTTTTCTATAGGTACCACAGCGGCAGTGTTCGAGGGAACTTAATCACTCGCGTAAACACCATCTTTGCGAGGCACGATTGTTGGTGCTTTTCTCTGTCCTATAGGTACCGCAGCGGCAAGTGCTCGAGGGAACTTATCACTTCGGTACCACCACCTTTGCGACGCCCTGTGCAAAGGGAGTGCTCTGTCAGGCACGAGTTTTGTGTGGATATTGGTAACCCAGGCTAGTTCGGCGTGCGTGCTTCCTTCGTTCGCCTGCCATTCTGTTCATGTGGAACTCTCTTCCATCTTCTTGTGTTTCCTGCTGAATTTATATCTCCCTCACTTTTAAAGCCTGGGTCTGTGCTTCATCTGCGTAATTTTTTGCGCTAGTGGATGAAATTTTGGCGTGCAACACCCCCTCCCTGAATAGGGCTCTGCCTGCGAGTTGGTGGTGACAACTGTAAAAAAACAAATAAATATAGAGAAAATTGAGAAATTAATAACATTGTGATTCATCATTTGCTATTAATATAGAAGGAGATAAAACACAACTAATATGTTATAATTTTTGCTGTGGATAGAAAAGGAAAAATGATACCTATAATGTGGAAATCAAAAAAAATCGAAGAAAGTTAATCATTCAGTCATACAAGTAGAAGCAAATAGTTTACTTGAAGGTATAGAACAATCATTAAATATACAAAAAAAGTGGGAAGAATTAATAAAAAATATACCCTTTAAAGATTACGTAAACAGATAGTAAGACACTTGTAGATACAATAATGTCAGAAAGACAATCGAAAAAAAAAATAAAAGTATGAGAATTAAAAACAGCATAAGAAATATTTTAAATATCAAGAAATAGAATAAAATAAAATGGTTGTGAACATAATGATAAATTCACAAACAGTCAACAAAGAATTAAACATAATTAAGTGAAAAATGAAAAGTTTTTTCCTAGAGAATAAAAGATGAAAAGGAAAAATAAAAATAATCAAATAAGGACTTCTTCAAATGTATGCATAGCAAAAAAAAAACAAATTTGAAGAGCAGAGAGGGGAAGAATGATAAATTTAGTTAATCATTTCATATCTTTTCAGAAAAATATGTATGTATAAAAATCAATATTTATGTATAATTTAAAGTAATTTATATTGATTATTTAAATATAGCATCTTGGTATCGGTACAACACTTAAAAATATTATAGAGAATTAAAAATCGTTTGGTGAAGTTAAAGGGACTAAGTGCTTGACAGTGCGCAAATTTTTGTTCTTACTTATAGGGTATGTGATTACCTGTGGTTAATAGTGAGTATAGTAGTGAGGTATCTTATGTTCTTGGAATAAGAAGTATAGACTCTATAAAGTTCTCAATTGTGTTCAGATGTACATTCTATAGTGCATGTCTGAGACTTTTGCTCAGAAGTATATTGAATATACTATATTAGGAGAATGAACGTATTAGAAGAATTTGTTTTTTTTTTTTTGTTGTGGTTTTGAATGAGTAATGAGGGTAAAATGATGAGACAATATAGGGATAAGTCTAACGTGAGATTATATAGTGGTTGGGGATCATGTTGCAAAGAGCTATATTATCTTATACAAGTCGCAGATGAGCAATCTCTTTAGAGACGTAAGAGCTGTTTGAGTTTTAGTTGCGTGTGTTTATCGTGGTTTCCTTAGCATTATCTCTAACTTAATTGTGTGTGTGGCATTTAACCGAAGTTTACTCGGCTGGGAAGACTAGAAGAAATTTCACCAAAATGTCTGGATTGCTACGTCAGTGATGGATCACATTATTGAGGGTATTGTTCTGTGAATGGTGAGTAGTTTAAGTAAGATAGTAGTGAGTTATAGTAGAGGCAAGAGGTCGAGGATGATATATTTATGTGAAGAGCTAATGGATCTCATGGTACTGTTGGTGATATAATTTTCTCGTGCGGGGTTATAAATATGTGAAGAGGCCATACATGTTTAGCTCGTCACCCGAAGAAGTCACAAAAACTTTAGAGGCACATCATGCGTAAAACACCACTCATTTACATAATGGATAAGCCGATAGAATGTGACTAAAAAAGTACGCAGGGTGTTCTCACCGTCTATACGATGTCTTCTTCTGCATGTGAGCGCGGTTGCAGAGCTAGTTTAGAGATGCCCTGTAGTAAGCTATAGTTTGAGGGTGGATTTAATTTATAGATACAAATGAAGGTCTGCACCCTGAAATTAAGGTGGAATTTCTCAACCTTAAATTTTCGGTATATATAAAATAATTCGTATAATAATACTAGTCCCACGGGGTGTGGATAATAGAGCTTGAGACTTATTTCTTTCCACTTTTTGTCATATGTCTTTACTTGCTTTATCATTTATTTTATGAGGAAGATTATTTTCTAAATTATTCAACATATCCTACGGGTTTTCAATTATATATATTATGTAGTAGGGAAAAGATATGGTAAGTAAGATAAAAATGAGGATAATGTAATAGAATAGTAGAAACAAAATATATAAAGAAAAGTATGTATGAAAATATAGGGCAGTAGAAGTAATATAGGAATAAAATATTATGGAGTATATAAAAAATTAATGTTATATAGTATATATATATTTACATAATAGAGAGCTAGTTTATAGTAATTTTGATTGGATATATATATAATTCTAAGAAGGCTCTCCTAAATGTTTAGTGAATAAATTTAGTATTTAATTTGACCCTACACCAACACCACAATTAATTAGATATAAATTATGTACCTAACCACGATTTCGTATACTTATGCAGTTTCCATACCCCTATATAGTATATCAAATAAGAGTTAGGTTCTGGGTAGGTAGAGTCATATTCGTAAGGATAATGTATATATATATAAAGTATAATTAGATTTGCCTGTGTTAACAGATATTAATAAGCATGGATTATCGAATAGAGGTCAAAGAGGTGGGAATACTTTGAAAATCAAAAATAACAGGCTAACACGAAGCAATCAGACTTTGTTCTACAGTACCACCTGTTAATACTTGATGAGAACGTTTCTTACATGGGAAAGGGGAGAGATGGACTCGAACAAGACCGTTAAGGTGGATTTAAGAAAATGATATAATAATATTATCAGATAGAGAAATATATTTTAACTATTATGAAAGTCCAATAAAATTTTACAAAAATGTTACCTGGCAACTTGTCAGACGACAGTCAGCAACAATCCATATATATATATATATATATAATACTTAATACACGTATTAATATAGTATATATAAAATAAAAAAAAAATAATAAATAAATACTAATATTATATCCCTAACCTAGTATAATATTATATAATGATACATAATATAATAAAACTATAACATTCTATATTATATTCTATATTATATATAATAAAAATTACTATATATATATATAATCTTAGAGGGCGTGGTAGGTGTGAGAAGAATTAATTAAAAATGAGGAATAACTAAAGTTTCAGAGCTATGTGGTGTAAGGGAAGGGGTAAATGAGAGAATGGATGAGACTCTAAGATGGTTTGGTCATGTGGAAAAGATGGATGATAGCCAGGTTTGGTTAAAAAGCTAATGTATAGTGGGAGGTGCTGTGGAATCGAGGCCAGGTTTAGGGAGACCGAATGTAAAAAAAAGTTTGCATGAGTCAGTAAGAGAATGCCTGGAAGGAGAGAATGTGAGTTTGCATGAGGCGAAGAGAAAGGTGCATAATAGAGTGAATTGCGGGTTTTGGAGATTTATGTTGTAGGTACAATCATTCTAAGCAAGGGATGAAACCACCAATGAAGTAAGTCGTCTATCGTTGGAGGGTCCGTCGACGTCCCCGTGTGATCCTAGCACTAGCTGTGAATTTTTGACTCGCGAACGCCCAGTTCTCTACCGTTTACAAAATGCTTAAAGGGCGACTCCTAATGTAAGTCTGGGTTCATTTTTGACTGCATTTTCATATTCTTCTACTACTTTTTGTTCCGGTGCTCCACCGTTACTCCAGTCTAGACTTAACTTACCTTCCCATCCCGTATAGCTTAAATTATAAAATATAATATGTATGAGCCATATAGATATATATATTTATATTTAATAATATATATATATATATATTAATTATATATTAATATATATATTTTATAATAGATTATAATACTTTATATATATTATATTTAAATTTTTAGGATGTTATGACAAATGAGACAATTGAATATTATTTACGTGGGATGTCGTCCCAGATTGCTGAAAAAGAGGATCACGTTCTCTGTTCCGACGTACGAAATAAGTTGTTCGGACCGCTTGAATTTTCAAGGAGAGATTTGGGTATGGCATTTCTTGTATCATTTTTTTTTAAGCAAAAAATTTATCTTTGGGTACTGTTGGCATGTCTGGTAGCATTTATTTTTGCAAGAATTTATCTTTGGGTAAGGTTGACATTTCTTGTAGCTTTTATTTTTGCCAAAATTTATCTTTGGGTACGGTTGGGATTTCTTGTAGCATTTATTTTAGCAAATATTTATCTTTGTGTAAGATTGGCATTTTTTGAAGCATTTAATTTTGAAAAATTTATCTTTTTGGTACGGTTGGTATTTCTTATGTTTACGAAACATTGCATAAAAAGATATATATTTTGAGTAAGATTGGCATTTCTTTTAGGATTTAATTTTGCAAAAAAATTTATCTTATGTATAGGGTAAATTTTCTTTTTATCCTCTTTCATTAAAAATGTTTAAAATGCGAGTTCATCATGATTTGAAGAATTAAATTTACCGTTTAGTTTTTTTTTAAATAATACTTAGTATTCATTCAGTGTTAATTACTAGATTTTATATTTTCTGGTCCATTATTTCGAGTGATATTTTAAGATTTTACCTCATAAATGTTATAAAAATTTGAAATTTATGTAAATGTAAAATTAACATACAAAATCTAAGATATATATCTCTATATAATTTTCTGTTCATTTAGGTATTTTTTCATAAGTATTGATATTATATAATTTTTACTTATTCCCCTACATTACTTTACGTATTATTTATTTTAATATTATATTAGCTATATTCTCTATGTTAGTATATAATATAGTACTATATATATATATATTTATATATACTTATTTATTATATATGTACAGGCGGCCTTAAACATTATGCGTGGAAGAGATAGTGGGTTGCCAGATTACAACACTGTCAGAAAATGTTACCATTTTCCAATGCTCGGAGAGATTGGCAGTTATAATCCTACACTTGCCGAAAGTAACCCAAGAATCTTCTCAGGAAACATTATAAAGAATGCTCTATAGAACAATAGCAAACAATATTGATTTCGTGAGTAGCTATTTAATTGTGAAATTTCATTACTTGCATATATAGTGTTGAGCTGTCAAAATTTTAAGACAACCCACGCTTACAAAAGAAGTTTTAGGGAGCAGGTTTGTTTCCTTGTTTAAATCATGTTACAAATTAAAATGTTGATATACCGGTTGCGTGAACTAGTGACAATCTCCTTCAGCTCACCACTATATATATATTATTATATATATTATTAATCTATATATAGTATATATCTTTAATACTATATATAACTATGGTATATATTATTATTATAAGTTATATTTAATATAATATTAGTATATTATATTCTTATATCTTATATATATTATTTTATATACTTAATTATTCTAAATAAATTCTCTACAAAATAAAAAATAAAATAAAAAAAATAAATTAATTAGTTAATAATAAATAAATAATAAATACTTATTATACTCATATATATTATATATATAATATACGTTTATACACCTAAACCCAATAATATATATATGACTAGTATAATATTATTATAGAAGGTATCATTTGGAATTTGAGAATGCTAGACAACTCAGAAATGATGGTGGTCCGAGGGCCGTTATTTTCTGCTATTATAAAGGAGCAGTTCCTGCGAGTTGAGGAAATTCGGACAGATTTTGGTTTCTGAAAATGAAGACAATGGGTACGTTCAGATACTATTATAATATACTCAAATGGTTGTGGTTATTCTTATTTCTTCATATCCTTGACAGGTTAAATGTGCATTTAATCAAATGTCATCGCTGAGATAACAAGTACTTTAGTGGCTAATTTATTATGAAAAAACGAGTAAACATTGATTTTTCCTATGACATCGAATACTTTGCATATTGATAGTCAGGTAAATGATTAATGATATATATATATATATATTATATATATATAATATATATTAATATATATTTTAGTTAGTATAAAATACTAATATATATTAATAATTATTATATATTATACAAATATATATACATATACACTATATATTATGATATAATATATCATCCCACCCTCTATTTCCAGATTGGGGATGCAGTGCGTCGCATACACCGGAAACAGAAAAGTAGAAGAAGAATGGCAAAAGTCCCCTTTATGCCCTAAAGTGAAAACAAGTACCAGTCATAAATATCCAAACTAGGGTTTCACTAGACTGCGTTGGAACCTCACTGTGGTGTCTCGTCAATGTAGGTTCATCCCATGGGTCAGTTTCACAATCATACCCTCTCACAAAACCACGCCATTCCCTCATATTATGTACTTTTCTTCTCGCCTTTGCCAAACTCACATTCCTCTCTTTCAGGCATTCCTTTACTGATCAAATACACTTTTCCGGTCATTCCCTGCATATTCAACCACTATACATCACCGCTTAACTAACTAACTAACTATAAACCAACTATCTCAATGTACTTCTTCTAGTTAATTGTCTCATTTACGCATTTCTTCACACCACACAACTCCCTAATGCGTTCATTCCTCATTTTATCAATTCTTCTCCATCCTAACAAAGCCCTAAGATTGTCCATCTGAACACACTGTACCTTAAATCTATACCTCTGTATTCAGACCATCAGTTTTATTCCATAAAACATTAAGACAGGGTTAGACAGGCATACTTTCATACAAAAACTCATAGTTCGCACTCAACATACTTCTTTCCACATCACATAAGGATGTAATTGCACGTCAGCAACCTTTCCACCATTCCACAACTTTCTTTATTATTTCCCTATTGCTCTCTGCTATCATCCGTTCCCTTCTTTCATTTTCATACATATATATATATATATTATATCATATTTATATATTTATATCGTATATATATATACTATATATATATTAATATTATTATAATATATCTATATCATATATTACTATATTCTAAATATAATATATAATTACTAATATTAGATATTTAACCACTGACACTTGTTCTAGTGCTGCTCATCTATCTGTAAACATAAAATTCACAACGCGGACTCTTTTCACTCTTTATATCATAACCTACTCTTTATTCATCATTTTCATTTAACTTTCAGATTCCTTTTTTTGGTTGACGGTCCCCCTTCATGACCAATTTCCCTTTCAAAACTGGGAACACGTTCGATGAAAACTATATCCTTTCGGCAATAATAAAGTAGGGAATCCTCCACTTCTTTCCATTCTTCATCTTCTAACACCTTTCCCGGTTCACCGCCTACATCCTAATCTTTCAAAACCCCATCATATACAAATTAATAGGCAAGTATATATTATATATTATATATATTTATATTTTATTATACTAAATTTTACATATTTGCCCAAAAAAATTTGATCTCTTCAATACAGTATAAATGCACGGTAAATATAATAGAATACGAATATATTATTATATTATTTATAAATTATACTCTATAAATGCGTGTTCTTACTGTGAGAGAAATGGCAGTGACAACGTTTTAGAAAATGTATTTCGTTCTGAAAACTGTATATAAGAAATGCATGTAACATCCGTGTTTCCCATATGATTGCGAGAAACAAAAGTGCTTGTTTTCAGTGAAGCGGGGCTCAGTGCCTCTTACCAGAGCAACTGAATGGTAAGTCAAGTTTAACAACCTTGCAGATTTTTCGCCTTCCAGTGTTAAGGCCTATGACTATTTCCCAGTGTAAGCGATATAATCACTTGATAGTTATTAGCTCACTTGAAAGAAGCAGGCCCTTATGTTTATTTTAAAATTATGAATGTATAATGAGGAATGTGTTAGAATTTTAAGTTTATGTGCGAGAGATCATGTGTTACCCTTTATGTGCGAATATTTATGTAAATGCAGAGCGTTATCTATTTATAATTGCTCATTTATGGCGATATTTCTTTCTCACCTATAAAAATAAGTAAACATTTTAATGTTTGGTTCTGTTCAAATTCAAAGTTTCTTCATTGAAAATAAGTGAATAAAATCACTCATATATATAAATAAATTGCTCATTTAAATTATACGGAGATATTTCTTTTTCGTCACCTATAGAAAAATATAATTTAAATGTTTCGTTTCGAAAAATCAAAAGCTTCTTCCTATTTTTAAATAGTAATGTTTATTATTATTGAAGGACTCTGAAGTGACGTACATATATTCCTGCATTTTCCTTGTGGCTGTGCCTATTTTGACAGCAGGAGCCGGATACGCAACAGTAAAATTTCAGAATTCTCGTAGACGTCGCTTCAAAACACGCCAAGAAGAAAGCGTTGCCGGAAGGAGTCTCGATAAAATGATGGTTAAAGAATGGTTACACCAGGTAGGTTATCTATCCATTATTATAATTGATTATGATTAGATATGTCGGCGGATTTTCATTTACGAAATTATGAAATAAACTATTTTGGGTATATATATATATATATATATATATATATATATATTAGTATATATAATATAATGATTATTAGTGAGTAATATATATATATATAATAGTGTAAATATAGTATAATATAGTATAATATATATTAACTTAATATATATATTAGTAAGTTATGCAATGTATACATTATATATATTATACTATAAATATATATATATATATATATATATATATAATATATATATATATATATATTGCAGAATCATAAACGTATAGTTAAAGTGAAATTTGGCCCTGGTGAAGAAATATCCACTGTGAACAGAAAAGGGGAGAAGTTACGCAAGATGTCCCTTCATGGTATTGACGTGTTGCAAGTCGAAATTACTCGAGATAAAAGTAGCAAACCGATGGTTCTTATAAGGAACGCTAAAGACCACGACCTCGTACTTGAATTTGATTCAGAAGCCTTTCAGAATAAATTTTTGAATAAGCTTGAACAATTGCTGACGAGTCAAAATAAAGGGTTGGAAAAATTCCACTCTTACAAAGAGGAAATGTTGGCAAGTGCAGAGACGAAGGAAAGAAGACAAAAACGTTTAGAAAACTTCTTTAGAGAAGCC
>JABUQX010014014.1:22500-25000 GCA_015478945.1 Trachelipus rathkii
TTCTCATCAGGTGTCATCTATTCACTTTCCCTCTTTTCTTTTGGAAAAGATTCTTGAGCAGTGCACTATACACAAGCTCGACCGCCGTGAGGTCTCTCGTCTGGCTAGGGAGAAATTTTCACACCTGTCCCTCTCGTTTGCTGCTGCGACTAGGCCGGTATCTACTACCCAACTTTCCCATCGCTCTCTTGCGCCGCCTGGGACTCTACGAAATTCGCAGCTCTCCAGATCGGATACCGTAACCACTACTGGTTTAAACATTCCTCCTCTGCAATCGAACTGCCCCCCTCATTCTCCCGACATAATCCGTACTGTCGCTCATCAAAACTCCCCAGTCCTTACATCCATTTCCCATTGAGTGAGTTCGGCTGAAGTTCATGCCGCACCCAGGGTTGTATGCTTTCCTTCAATTTCTGATTCTTCCCCTGATTTGGAAGTATCCTCTGCGTTACTACTCGATGATGACTACTTTGACTTACGCCTCACGTAAATATCCGGCTCCCGTGTCTTCTGGGAAACCGCTGGAACATTCTTCTTCTAGTATTGAAGGCTCTCATGAACGAGTCACGTCAGCTTCTGCAAGGCGCCATTACTCTTTTCAATATCGGGCGACGGATTTCTTAAAATCCACGCCTTCTGCCCATGCGACTGGGTCTCCCGGTGTTTTGCCCAAACGTGCCTTTCGCTCGAAATGCCATGGTGTTGTGGGAAGCAATCCGTCTTTCTCAGCTATCCCTAATAGTTTATCCGGCCTCGCTTCTGCATCCGACCATCCGATTCCTTATTCAAGCGATTCGGAGTCATACTCTGATATCCCAGTGGACGTTACCACCGGCTCTACATCTTCTAAAGTTTCCCAACTTGGGATCCAGGTTCTACCCCCTAGGATAGGGGATAAGGGTTTGCCCACTGCCCCTCGTGTGCTTCTTCACAGTGAAACCGAGTCTATCCCTGTTGTTCGGGGAGATCCCACTGTATCCTCCCCTGCCTCGGCTCCGTTGTCCTCTGGGCAGAACCCATAGAACGCTAAACTTTGTGAGGATGTGCTTCGGGCCTCCTCCACCAGTCCTTGTATGGTTCTTCTTCCTGCCATCCCTATTGAGACTCCTTCTCCATCCGAGACGAGTCTTCAGCGGTGTGAAACACCTGTGACTTCCACGCCCGTCCTGGACGATATTGGGGGTTCCCTTGTCTCCCCCGTTGAGAGTCTAACTTCTCTGCCCCTGGCGCTGGTGTCTACACCTTCGGCGTTAGGCTCGAGACCCTCTGATGTGGAGGTTAGTTTGGCCTGTCTTTTTGACGGGGTCCCTCCCGCAGTGGGAGGGAGCGACCATTTTCTATCTTAGGGTAAATCTCTATTGTTAATTCTCCATGACCTTCCTCTTCCGCCGGGCTATAAGGCGCCCACTCGTGGGCCATCTAGTGACCGGCGCCTTCGATCGTCGTGTGCTTCTAAAAGGAAAGCTGACGCACACCCCGCATAGCAACGATTGTAACGAACAGCATTGCGGACTGATCGCTTCGTCTTCTTTCTGCAATGACTTAAGTTTCTTCGATGAAACTACCGTGGTTACTACCCAAACTTCGAACAGTTTGGTATACTTATTGAACTGCATACTCCAAAGACCATCTGCCTCCAAGAACTGTAACTGTGTAACCATGCCTTTCTGCAGGCATCCAAATACAGGTTACCTCTAGCTTCCCAAAATCGTGGAGCGGCGATTCTGTTCCACGAATCGGTTCCTTTCATCCTTATCCCGTGTCCACCTCGATTCCCCGTTTACTTTTTGCCTGTATACTTTGCTCCTAGCTGCAGTTACACGAGGGAGGATCTTTTCGGACTTTTTCAAAACTTCCCTCTTCCCTTGTTGGTTTTGGGGGTCTTCAATATTCGCTACCCAATGTGGGGTGACTCTGTTTCGTCACCAAATGCGGATTGGCTGTTGGGTGTTTTGCAGAGCTTTTCGTTGGGATACCTCAACACAGGCTTACCAACTTTCGAACATTTTGACACTCGTACTTGCTCCTTTGCTTACATCTCATTATCCTCTCTCTCGTTCGATGATAGATTCTTGTGGGATAGGTCGCATTACCTTTGTGTAGTGACCATTACCCAATGTACATTACATCTCTTTGACCTGACCATCCTCAAACGCCCTATACCAATTGTCGTCATGACGGGCTGATTGGTCCTTCCTCGATGAAACATGAAACACACGTCCCCTGTCTCAAGGCCACTGACGTCTTTCCTTTCCCTGCGGATGTATTCACTTATTTTGCGGATGTTGTTCTGGAGGCGGTGGAAGCCCATATTCCTCGCTCTTCTGCATGTCGTCGTTCTGCTACACCGTGGTGGAACGCAGATTGCGCTTGGGCTAATCGTGCTAAACGTAAACTCTATCGATCATATAAGAGAACACGTCTACGTTGATCCTCTTTAAGGCCGCTGCTGCTCGGTCTTTGTATAAACGGGAGGACTAGGAAACAGTTTTTTAGAACT